>CAMAOC010000306.1:0-63615 GCA_945859555.1 Megachile ligniseca
TCAAATTTTTCAGTTTTATCGATATTATCAACATTGTTGATATTATCAACATTGCCAATACTATCAATATTAGCCATTCTTTCAGTTTTTTTAGCTTTTCTAATTTTTTCAATTTTTTCAATTTTTTCAATTTTTTCAATTTTTTCAAATTTTTCAGTTTTATCGATATTATCAAAAATGTTGATATTATCAACATTGTCAATACTATCAATATTAGCCATTTTTTCGTTTTTTTTAGCTTTTCTAATTTTTTCAATTTTTTCAAATTTTTCAGTTTTATCGATATTATCAACATTGTCAATACTATCAATATTAGCAATTTTTCAGTTTTTTTAGCTTTTCTAATTTTTACAATTTTTTCAATTTTTTCAATTTTTTCAATTTTTTCAAATTTTTCAGTTTTATCGATATTATCAAAAATGTTGATATTATCAACATTGTCAATACTATCAATATTAGCCATTTTTTCAGTTTTTTTAGCTTTTCTAATTTTTTCAAATTTTCCAGTGTTATCGATATTATCAACATTGATAATACTATCAATATTAGCCATTTTTCAGTTTTTTTAGCTTTTCTAATTTTTTCAATTTTTCAAATTTTTTCAAATTTTTCAGTTTTATCGATAATATCAACATTGTCAATACTATCAACATTAGCCATTTTTTCAGTTTTTTTAGCGTTTCTAATTTTTTTAATTTTTTCAATTTTTTCAATTTCATAAATTTTTTCAAATTTTTTCAAATTTTTTCAAATTTTTCAGTTTTATCGATATTATCAACATTTTTGATATTATCAACATTGTCAATACTATCAATATTAGCGATTTTTTCGTTTTTTTAGCTTTTCTAATTTTTTCAATTTTTCTAATTTTTTCAAATTTTTTCAAATTTTTCAGTTTTATCGATATTATCAACATTGTTGATATTATCAACCTTGTCAATACTATCAACATTAGCCATTTTTTCAGTTTTTTTAGCTTTTCTAATTTTTTTAATTTTTTCAATTTTTTCAATTTTTTCAGTTTTATCGATATTATCAAAAATGTTGATATTATCAACATTGTCAATACTATCAATATTAGCCATTTTTTCAGTTTTTTTAGCTTTTCTAATTTTTTCAAATTTTTCAGTTTTATCGATATTATCAACATTGATAATACTATCAATATTAGCCATTTTTTCAGTTTTTTTAGATTTTCTAATTTTTTCAATTTTTCAAATTTTTTCAAATTTTTCAGTTTGATCGATAATATCAACATTGTTGATACTATCAACATTAGCCATTTTTTCAGTTTTTTTAGCGTTTCTAATTTTTTTAATTTTTTCAATTTTTTCAATTTCATAAATTTTTTCAAATTTTTTCAAATTTTTCAGTTTTATCGATATTATCAACATTGTTGATATTATCAACATTGCCAATACTATCAATATTAGCCATTCTTTCAGTTTTTTTAGTTTTTCTAATTTTTTCAATTTTTTCAATTTTTTCAATTTTTTCAATTTTTTCAAATTTTTCAGTTTTATCGATATTATCAAAAATGTTGACATTATCAACATTGTCAATACTATCAATATTAGCCATTTTTTCAGTTTTTTTAGCTTTTCTAATTTTTTCAAATTTTCCAGTGTTATCGATATTATCAACATTGATAATACTATCAATATTAGCCATTTTTTCAGTTTTTTTAGCTTTTCTAATTTTTTCAATTTTTCAAATTTTTTCAAATTTTTCAGTTTTATCGATAATATCAACATTGTTGATATTATCAACATTGTCAATACTATCAACATTAGCCATTTTTGCAGTTTTTTTAGCGTTTCTAATTTTTTTAATTTTTTCAATTTTTTCAATTTCATAAATTTTTTCAAATTTTTTCAAATTTTTTCAAATTTTTCAGTTTTATCGATATTATCAACATTTTTGATATTATCAACATTGTCAATACTATCAATATTAGCGATTTTTTCGTTTTTTTTAGCTTTTCTAATTTTTTCAATTTTTCTAATTTTTTCAAATTTTTTCAAATTTTTCAGTTTTATCGATATTATCAACATTGTTGATATTATCAACCTTGTCAATACTATCAACATTAGCCATTTTTTCAGTTTTTTTAGCTTTTCTAATTTTTTTAATTTTTTCAATTTTTTCAATTTTTTCAGTTTTATCGATATTATCAAAAATGTTGATATTATCAACATTGTCAATACTATCAATATTAGCCATTTTTTCAGTTTTTTTAGCTTTTCTAATTTTTTCAAATTTTTCAGTTTTATCGATATTATCAACATTGATAATACTATCAATATTAGCCATTTTTTCAGTTTTTTTAGATTTTCTAATTTTTTCAATTTTTCAAATTTTTTCAAATTTTTCAGTTTGATCGATAATATCAACATTGTTGATACTATCAACATTAGCCATTTTTTCAGTTTTTTTAGCGTTTCTAATTTTTTTAATTTTTTCAATTTTTTCAATTTCATAAATTTTTTCAAATTTTTTCAAATTTTTCAGTTTTATCGATATTATCAACATTGTTGATATTATCAACATTGCCAATACTATCAATATTAGCCATTCTTTCAGTTTTTTTAGTTTTTCTAATTTTTTCAATTTTTTCAATTTTTTCAATTTTTTCAATTTTTTCAAATTTTTCAGTTTTATCGATATTATCAAAAATGTTGACATTATCAACATTGTCAATACTATCAATATTAGCCATTTTTTCAGTTTTTTTAGCTTTTCTAATTTTTTCAAATTTTACAGTGTTATCGATATTATCAACATTGATAATACTATCAATATTAGCCATTTTTTCAGTTTTTTTAGCTTTTCTAATTTTTTCAATTTTTCAAATTTTTTCAAATTTTTCAGTTTTATCGATAATATCAACATTGTTGATATTATCAACATTGTCAATACTATCAATATTAGCCATTTTTTCTGTTTTTTTAGCTTTTCTAATTTTTTCAATTTTTCTAATTTTTTCAATTTTTCCAATTTTTTCAAATTTTTCAGTTTTATCGATATTATCAACATTGTTGATATTATCAACATTGTCAATACTATCAATATTAGCCATTTTTTCGGTTTCTCTAACTTTTCTAATTTTTTCAATTTTTTTATATTTTTCAGTTTTATCGATATTATGAACATTTTTGATATTATGAACATTGTCAATACTATCAATATTTGCCATTTTTTCAGTTTTTTCAATTTTTTCAATTTTTTCAAATTTTTCAGTTTTATCGATATTATCAACATTTTTGATATTATGAACATTGTCAATACTATCAATATTTGCCATTTTTTCAGTTTTTTCAACTTTTCTAAGTTGATCTACCGTCTCCGTCTCTGTCTCTGTCTCTGTCTCTGTCTCTGTCTCTGTCTCTGTCTCTGTCTCTGTCTCTGTCTCTGTCTCTGTCTCTGTCTCTGTCTCTGTCTCTGTCTCTGTCTCTGTCTCTGTCTCTGTCTCTGTCTCTGTCTCTGTCTCTGTCTCTGTCTCTGTCTCTGTCTCTGTCTCTGTCTCTGTCTCTGTCTCTGTCTCTGTCTCTGTCTCTGTCTCTGTCTCTGTCTCTGTCTCTGTCTCTGTCTCTGTCTCTGTCTCTGTCTCTGTCTCTGTCTCTGTCTCTGTCTCTGTCTCTGTCTCTGTCTCTGTCTCTGTCTCTGTCTCTGTCTCTGTCTCTGTCTCTGTCTCTGTCTCTGTCTCTGTCTCTGTCTCTGTCTCTGTCTCTGTCTCTGTCTCTGTCTCTGTCTCTGTCTCTGTCTCTGTCTCTGTCTCTGTCTCTGTCTCTGTCTCTGTCTCTGTCTCTGTCTCTGTCTCTGTCTCTGTCTCTGTCTCTGTCTCTGTCTCTGTCTCTGTCTCTGTCTCTGTCTCTGTCTCTGTCTCTGTCTCTGTCTCTGTCTCTGTCTCTGTCTCTGTCTCTGTCTCTGTCTCTGTCTCTGTCTCTGTCTCTGTCTCTGTCTCTGTCTCTGTCTCTGTCTCTGTCTCTGTCTCTGTCTCTGTCTCTGTCTCGGTCTCTGTCTCTGTCTCTGTCGCTGTCTCTGTCTCTGTCTCTGCCTGTGAAAGTGCCCCTATATCTGTCGCTATCCTTGTCTCTGCCTGTGTCTCTGTCTCTGATTCTGAATGTGCCCCGATGTCTGTAGCTATCCTTGTCTCTGCCAGTGTCTCTGTCTCTGATTCTGAATGTGCCCCGATGTCTGTAGCTATCCTTGTCTCTGCCAGTGTCTCTGTCTCTGTCTCTGTCGCTATCCTTGTCTCCGCCTGTGTCTCTGTCTCTGACTCTGAATGTGCCCCTATATCTGTCGCTATCCTTGTCAATGTCTCTGTCTCTGACTCTGAAAGTGCCCCTATATCTGTCGCTATCCTTGTCAATGTCTCTGTCTCTGACTCTGAAAGTGCCCCTATATCTGTCGCTATCCTTGTCTCTGACTCTGAATGTGCCCCTATATCTGTCGCTACCCTTGTGTCTGCCTGTGTCTCTGTCTCTGATTCTGAATGTGCCCCGATGTCTGTAGCTATCCTTGTCTCTGCCAGTGTCTCTGTCTCTGATTCTGAATGTGCCCCGATGTCTGTAGCTATCCTTGTCTCTGCCAGTGTCTCTGTCTCTGTCTCTGTCGCTAACCTTGTCTCCGCCTGTGTCTCTGTCTCTGACTCTGAATGTGCCCCTATATCTGTCGCTATCCTTGTCAATGTCTCTGTCTCTGACTCTGAAAGTGCCCCTATATCTGTCGCTATCCTTGTCTCTGACTCTGAATGTGCCCCTATATCTGTCGCTATCCTTGTCTCTGCCTGTGTCTCTGTCTCTGCCTCTGAAAGTGCCCCTATATCTGTCGCTATCCTTGTCTCTGCCTGTGTCTCTGTCTCTGACTCTGAATGTGCCCCTATATCTGTCGCTACCCTTGTGTCTGCCTGTGTCTCTGTCTCTGACTCTGAATGTGCCCCTATATCTGTCGCTATCCCTGTCTCTGCCTGTGTCTCTGTCTCTGCCTTTGTCTCTGTCTCTGTCTCTGTCTCTGTCTCTGTCTCTGTCTCTGTCTCTGCCTCTGCCTCCGAAAGTGCCCCTATATCTGTCGCTATCCTTGTCTCTGCCTGTGTCTCTGTCTCTGACTCTGAAAGTGCCCCTATATCTGTCGCTATCCTTGTCTCCGCCTGTGTCTCTGTCTCTGACTCTGAATTTGCCCCTATATCTGTCGCTATCCTTGTCAATGTCTCTGTCTCTGACTCTGAAAGTGCCCCTATATCTGTCGCTATCCTTGTCTCTGCCTGTGTCTCTGTCTCTGACTATGAATGTGCCCCTATATCTGTCGCTATCCTTGTCTCTGCCTGTGTCTCTGTCTCTGACTCTGAATCTGCCCCTATATCTGTCGCTATCCTTGTCTCTGCCTGTGTCTCTGTCTCTGTCTCTGTCTCTGTCTCTGACTCTGAAAGTGCCCCTATATCTGTCGCTATCCTTGTCTCTGCCTGTGTCTCTGTCTCTGACTCTGAAAGTGCCCCTATATCTGTCGCTATCCTTGTCTCTGCCTGTGTCTCTGTCTCTGCCTTTGTCTCTGTCTCTGTCTCTGTCTCTGTCTCTGTCTCTGTCTCTGTCTCTGCCTCTGCCTCCGAAAGTGCCCCTATATCTGTCGCTATCCTTGTCTCTGCCTGTGTCTCTGTCTCTGACCCTGAATGTGCCCCTACATCTGTCGCCTTCCTTGTCTCTGCCTGTGTCTCTGCCTCTGTCTCTGTCTCTGTCGCTGTCTCTGTCTCTGCCTCCGAAAGTGCCCCTATATCTGTCGCCATCCCTGTCAATGTCTCTGCCTCTGATTCTGAATGTGCCCCGATATCTGTCGCTATCCTTGTCTCTGCCAGTGTCTCCGTCTCTGTCTCTGTCGCTATCCTTGTCTCCGCCTGTGTCTCTGTCTCTGACTCTGAATTTGCCCCTATATCTGTCGCTATCCTTGTCAATGTCTCTGTCTCCGACTCTGAAAGTGCCCCTATATCTGTCGCTATCCTTGTCTCTGTCTCTGTCTCTGTCTCTGACTCTGAAAGTGCCCCTATATCTGTCGCTATCCTTGTCTCTGCCTGTGTCTCTGTCTCTGACTCTGAATGTGCCCCTATATCTGTCGCTATCCTTGTCTCTGCCTGTGTCTCTGTCTCTGACTCCGAAAGTGCCCCTATATATGTCGCTATCCTTGTCTCTGTCTGTGTCTCTGTCTCTGACTCTGAAAGTGCCCCTATATCTGTCGCTATCCTTGTCTCTGCCTGTGTCTCTGTCTCTGACTCTGAATGTGCCCCTATATCTGTCGCTATCCTTGTCTCTGCCTGTGTCTCTGTCTCTGTCTCTGTCTCTGTCTCTGTCTCTGTCTCTGTCTCTGTCTCTGTCTCTGTCTCTGTCTCTGTCTCTGTCTCTGTCTCTGTCTCTGTCTCTGTCTCTGTCTCTGTCTCTGTCTCTGTCTCTGTCTCTGTCTCTGTCTCTGTCTCTGTCTCTGTCTCTGTCTCTGTCTCTGTCTCTGTCTCTGTCGCTATCCTTGTCTCCGCCTGTGTCTCTGTCTCTGACTCTGAATTTGCCCCTATATCTGTCGCTATCCTTGTCAATGTCTCTGTCTCTGACTCTGAAAGTGCCCCTATATCTGTCGCTATCCTTGTCAATGTCTCTGTCTCTGACTCTGAAAGTGCCCCTATATCTGTCGCTATCCTTGTCTCTGTCTGAGTCTCTGTCTCTGCCTTTGTCTCTGTCTCTGTCTCTGTCTCTGTCTCTGTCTCTGCCTCTGCCTCCGAAACTGCCCCTATATCTGTCGCTATCCTTGTCTCTGCCTGTGTCTCTGTCTCTGACTCTGAAAGTGCCCCTATATCTGTCGCTATCCTTGTCTCTGCATGTGTCGCTGTCTCTGACTCTGAATGTGCCCCTATATCTGTCGCTATCCTTGTCTCTGCCTGTGTCTCTGTCTCTGACTCTGAATGTGCCCCTATATCTGTCGCTATCCTTGTCTCTGCCTGTGTCTCTGTCTCTGACTCTGAATGTGCCCCTATATCTGTCGCTATCCTTGTCTCTGCATGTGTCTCTGTCTCTGACTCTGAATGTGCCCCTATATCTGTCGCTATCCTTGTCTCTGCCTGTGTCTCTGTCTCTGACTCCGAAAGTGCCCCTATATATGTCGCTATCCTTGTCTCTGTCTGTGTCTCTGTCTCTGTCTCTGTCTCTGTCTCTGTCTCTGACTCTGAAAGTGCCCCTATATCTGTCGCTATCCTTGTCCCTGCCTGTGTCTCTGTCTCTGTCTCTGACTCTGAAAGTGCCCCTATATCTGTCGCTATTCTTGTCTCTGCCTGTGTCTCTGTCTCTGCCTTTGTCTCTGTCTCTGTCTCTGTCTCTGTCCCTGTCTCTGCCTCTGCCTCCGAAAGTGCCCCTATATCTGTCGCTATCCTTGTCTCTGCCTGTGTCTCTGTCTCTGACCCTGAATGTGCCCCTACATCTGTCGCCTTCCTTGTCTCTGCCTGTGTCTCTGCCTCTGTCTCTGTCTCTGTCGCTGTCTCTGTCTCTGCCTCCGAAAGTGCCCCTATATCTGTCGCCATCCCTGTCAATGTCTCTGCCTCTGATTCTGAATGTGCCCCGATATCTGTCGCTATCCTTGTCTCTGCCAGTGTCTCCGTCTCTGTCTCTGTCGCTATCCTTGTCTCCGCCTGTGTCTCTGTCTCTGACTCTGAATTTGCCCCTATATCTGTCGCTATCCTTGTCAATGTCTCTGTCTCCGACTCTGAAAGTGCCCCTATATCTGTCGCTATCCTTGTCTCTGTCTCTGTCTCTGTCTCTGACTCTGAAAGTGCCCCTATATCTGTCGCTATCCTTGTCTCTGCTTGTGTCTCTGTCTCTGACTCTGAATGTGCCCCTATATCTGTCGCTATCCTTGTCTCTGCCTGTGTCTCTGTCTCTGCCTTTGTCTCTGTCTCTGTCTCTGTCTCTGTCTCTGTCTCTGTCTCTGTCTCTGTCTCTGTCTCTGTCTCTGTCTCTGTCTCTGTCTCTGTCTCTGTCTCTGTCTCTGTCTCTGTCTCTGTCTCTGTCTCTGTCTCTGTCTCTGTCTCTGTCTCTGTCTCTGTCTCTGTCTCTGTCTCTGTCTCTGTCTCTGTCTCTGTCTCTGTCTCTGTCTCTGTCTCTGTCTCTGTCTCTGTCTCTGTCTCTGTCTCTGTCTCTGTCTCTGTCTCTGTCTCTGTCTCTGTCTCTGTCTCTGTCTCTGTCTCTGTCTCTGTCTCTGTCTCTGTCTCTGTCTCTGTCTCTGTCTCTGTCTCTGTCTCTGTCTCTGTCTCTGTCTCTGTCTCTGTCTCTGTCTCTGTCTCTGTCTCTGTCTCTGTCTCTGTCTCTGTCTCTGTCTCTGTCTCTGTCTCTGTCTCTGTCTCTGTCTCTGTCTCTGTCTCTGTCTCTGTCTCTGTCTCTGTCTCTGTCTCTGTCTCTGTCTCTGTCTCTGTCTCTGTCTCTGTCTCTGTCTCTGTCTCTGTCTCTGTCTCTGTCTCTGTCTCTGTCTCTGTCTCTGTCTCTGTCTCTGTCTCTGTCTCTGTCTCTGTCTCTGTCTCTGTCTCTGTCTCTGTCTCTGTCTCTGTCTCTGTCTCTGTCTCTGTCTCTGTCTCTGTCTCTGTCTCTGTCTCTGTCTCTGTCTCTGTCTCTGTCTCTGTCTCTGTCTCTGTCTCTGTCTCTGCCTTTGTCTCTGTCTCTGTCTCTGTCTCTGTCTCTGTCTCTGTCTCTGTCTCTGCCTTTGTCTCTGTCTCTGTCTCTGTCTCTGTCTCTGTCTCTGCCTCTGCCTCCGAAAGTGCCCCTATATCTGTCGCTATCCTTGTCTCTGCCTGTGTCTCTGTCTCTGACTATGAATGTGCCCCTATATCTATCGCTATCCTTGTCTCTGCCTGTGTCTCTGTCTCTGTCTCTGTCTCTGTCTCTGTCTCTGTCTCTGTCTCTGTCTCTGTCTCTGTCTCTGTCTCTGTCTCTGTCTCTGTCTCTGTCTCTGTCTCTGTCTCTGTCTCTGTCTCTGTCTCTGTCTCTGTCTCTGTCTCTGTCTCTGTCTCTGTCTCTGTCTCTGTCTCTGTCTCTGTCTCTGTCTCTGTCTCTGTCTCTGTCTCTGTCTCTGTCTCTGTCTCTGTCTCTGTCTCTGTCTCTGTCTCTGTCTCTGTCTCTGTCTCTGTCTCTGTCTCTGTCTCTGTCTCTGTCTCTGTCTCTGTCTCTGTCTCTGTCTCTGTCTCTGTCTCTGTCTCTGTCTCTGTCTCTGTCTCTGTCTCTGTCTCTGCCTTTGTCTCTGTCTCTGTCTCTGTCTCTGTCTCTGTCTCTGTCTCTGTCTCTGCCTTTGTCTCTGTCTCTGTCTCTGTCTCTGTCTCTGTCTCTGCCTCTGCCTCCGAAAGTGCCCCTATATCTGTCGCTATCCTTGTCTCTGCCTGTGTCTCTGTCTCTGACTCTGAAAGTGCCCCTATATCTGTCGCTATCCTTGTCTTTGCCTGTGTCTCTGTCTCTGTCTCTGTCTCTGTCTCTGTCTCTGTCTCTGTCTCTGTCTCTGTCTCTGTCTCTGTCTCTGTCTCTGTCTCTGTCTCTGTCTCTGTCTCTGTCTCTGTCTCTGTCTCTGTCTCTGTCTCTGTCTCTGTCTCTGTCTCTGTCTCTGTCTCTGTCTCTGTCTCTGTCTCTGTCTCTGTCTCTGTCTCTGTCTCTGTCTCTGTCTCTGTCTCTGTCTCTGTCTCTGTCTCTGTCTCTGTCTCTGTCTCTGTCTCTGTCTCTGTCTCTGTCTCTGTCTCTGTCTCTGTCTCTGTCTCTGTCTCTGTCTCTGTCTCTGTCTCTGTCTCTGTCTCTGTCTCTGTCTCTGTCTCTGTCTCTGTCTCTGTCTCTGTCTCTGTCTCTGTCTCTGTCTCTGTCTCTGTCTCTGCCTCTGCCTCCGAAAGTGCCCCTATATCTGTCGCTATCCTTGTCTCTGCCTGTGTCTCTGTCTCTGACTCTGAAAGTGCCCCTATATCTGTCGCTATCCTTGTCTCTGCATGTGTCGCTGTCTCTGACTCTGAATGTGCCCCTATATCTGTCGCTATCCTTGTCTCTGCCTGTGTCTCTGTCTCTGACTCCGAAAGTGCCCATATATATGTCGCTATCCTTGTCTCTGTCTGTGTCTCTGTCTCTGTCTCTGTCTCTGTCTCTGTCTCTGTCTCTGTCTCTGTCTCTGTCTCTGTCTCTGTCTCTGTCTCTGTCTCTGTCTCTGTCTCTGTCGCTGTCTCTGTCGCTGTCTCTGTCTCTGTCTCTGTCTCTGTCTCTGTCTCTGTCTCTGTCTCTGTCTCTGTCTCTGTCTCTGTCGCTATCCTTGTCTCCGCCTGTGTCTCTGTCTCTGACTCTGAATTTGCCCCTATATCTGTCGCTATCCTTGTCAATGTCTCTGTCTCTGACTCTGAAAGTGCCCCTATATCTGTCGCTATCCTTGTCACTGCCTGTGTCTCTGTCTCTGACTCTGAATGTGCCCCTATATCTGTCGCTATCCTTGTCTCTGCCTGTGTCTCTGTCTCTGTCTCTGTCTCTGTCTCTGACTCTGAAAGTGCCCCTATATCTGTCGCTATCCTTGTCTCTGTCTGAGTCTCTGTCTCTGCCTTTGTCTCTGTCTCTGTCTCTGTCTCTGTCTCTGCCTCTGCCTCCGAAAGTGCCCCTATATCTGTCGCTATCCTTGTCTCTGCCTGTGTCTCTGTCTCTGACTCTGAAAGTGCCCCTATATCTGTCGCTATCCTTGTCTCTGCATGTGTCGCTGTCTCTGACTCTGAATGTGCCCCTATATCTGTCGCTATCCTTGTCTCTGCCTGTGTCTCTGTCTCTGACTCTGAAAGTGCCCCTATATCTGTCGCTATCCTTGTCTCTGCCTGTGTCTCTGTCTCTGACTCTGAATGTGCCACTATATCTGTCGCTATCCTTGTCTCTGCCTGTGTCTCTGTCTCTGACTCCGAAAGTGCCCCTATATATGTCGCTATCCTTGTCTCTGTCTGTGTCTCTGTCTCTGTCTCTGTCTCTGTCTCTGTCCCTGTCGCTGTCGCTGTCGCTGTCTCTGTCTCTGTCTCTGTCTCTGTCTCTGTCTCTGTCTCTGTCTCTGTCTCTGTCTCTGTCTCTGTCTCTGTCTCTGTCTCTGTCTCTGTCTCTGTCTCTGTCTCTGTCTCTGTCTCTGTCTCTGTCTCTGTCTCTGTCTCTGTCTCTGTCTCTGTCTCTGTCTCTGTCTCTGTCTCTGTCTCTGTCTCTGTCTCTGTCTCTGTCTCTGTCTCTGTCTCTGTCTCTGTCTCTGTCTCTGTCTCTGTCTCTGTCTCTGTCTCTGTCTCTGTCTCTGTCTCTGTCTCTGTCTCTGTCTCTGTCTCTGTCTCTGTCTCTGTCTCTGTCTCTGTCTCTGTCTCTGTCTCTGTCTCTGTCTCTGTCTCTGTCTCTGTCTCTGTCTCTGTCTCTGTCTCTGTCTCTGTCTCTGTCTCTGTCTCTGTCTCTGTCTCTGTCTCTGTCTCTGTCTCTGTCTCTGTCTCTGTCTCTGTCTCTGTCTCTGTCTCTGTCTCTGTCTCTGTCTCTGTCTCTGTCTCTGTCTCTGTCTCTGTCTCTGTCTCTGTCTCTGTCTCTGTCTCTGTCTCTGTCTCTGTCTCTGTCTCTGTCTCTGTCTCTGTCTCTGTCTCTGTCTCTGTCTCTGTCTCTGTCTCTGTCTCTGTCTCTGTCTCTGTCTCTGTCTCTGTCTCTGTCTCTGTCTCTGTCTCTGTCTCTGTCTCTGTCTCTGTCTCTGTCTCTGTCTCTGTCTCTGCCTCTGCCTCCGAAAGTGCCCCTATATCTGTCGCTATCCTTGTCTCTGCCTGTGTCTCTGTCTCTGACCCTGAATGTGCCCCTACATCTGTCGCCTTCCTTGTCTCTGCCTGTGTCTCTGCCTCTGTCTCTGTCTCTGTCGCTGTCTCTGTCTCTGCCTCCGAAAGTGCCCCTATATCTGTCGCCATCCCTGTCAATGTCTCTGTCTCTGATTCTGAATGTGCCCCGATATCTGTCGCTATCCTTGTCTCTGCCAGTGTCTCTGTCTCTGTCTCTGTCGCTATCCTTGTCTCCGCCTGTGTCTCTGTCTCTGACTCTGAATTTGCCCCTATATCTGTCGCTATCCTTGTCAATGTCTCTGTCTCTGACTCTGAAAGTGCCCCTATATCTGTCGCTATCCTTGTCTCTGCCTGTGTCTCTGTCTCTGACTATGAATGTGCCCCTATATCTATCGCTATCCTTGTCTCTGCCTGTGTCTCTGTCTCTGACTCTGAATGTGCCCCTATATCTGTCGCTATCCTTGTCTCTGCCTGTGTCTCTGTCTCTGTCACTGTCTCTGTCTCTGACTCTGAAAGTGCCCCTATATCTGTCGCTATCCTTGTCTTTGCCTGTGTCTCTGTCTCTGCCTTTGTCTCTGTCTCTGTCTCTGTCTCTGTCTCTGTCTCTGTCTCTGTCTCTGCCTCTGCCTCCGAAAGTGCCCCTATATCTGTCGCTGTCCTTGTCTCTGCCTGTGTCTCTGTCTCTGACTCTGAAAGTGCCCCTATATCTGTCGCTATCCTTGTCTCTGCATGTGTCGCTGTCTCTGACTCTGAATGTGCCCCTATATCTGTCGCTATCCTTGTCTCTGCCTGTGTCTCTGTCTCTGACTCTGAAAGTGCCCCTATATCTGTCGCTATCCTTGTCTCTGCCTGTGTCTCTGTCTCTGACTCCGAAAGTGCCCATATATATGTCGCTATCCTTGTCTCTGTCTGTGTCTCTGTCTCTGTCTCTGTCTCTGTCTCTGTCTCTGTCTCTGTCTCTGTCGCTGTCTCTGTCTCTGTCTCTGTCTCTGTCTCTGTCTCTGTCTCTGTCTCTGTCTCTGTCTCTGTCGCTGTCTCTGTCTCTGTCTCTGTCTCTGTCTCTGTCTCTGTCTCTGTCGCTATCCTTGTCTCCGCCTGTGTCTCTGTCTCTGACTCTGAATTTGCCCCTATATCTGTCGCTATCCTTGTCAATGTCTCTGTCTCTGACTCTGAAAGTGCCCCTATATCTGTCGCTATCCTTGTCTCTGCCTGTGTCTCTGTCTCTGACTATGAATGTGCCCCTATATCTGTCGCTATCCTTGTCTCTGCCTGTGTCTCTGTCTCTGACTCTGAATCTGCCCCTATATCTGTCGCTATCCTTGTCTCTGCCTGTGTCTCTGTCTCTGTCTCTGTCTCTGTCTCTGACTCTGAAAGTGCCCCTATATCTGTCGCTATCCTTGTCTCTGCCTGTGTCTCTGTCTCTGCCTTTGTCTCTGTCTCTGTCTCTGTCTCTGTCTCTGCCTCTGCCTCCGAAAGTGCCCCTATATCTGTCGCTATCCTTGTCTCTGTCTCTGTCTCTGCCTCTGCCTCCGAAAGTGCCCCTATATCTGTCGCTATCCTTGTCTCTGCCTGTGTCTCTGTCTCTGTCTCTGAAAGTGCCCCTATATCTGTCGCTATCCTTGTCTCTGCATGTGTCTCTGTCTCTGACTCTGAATGTGCCCCTATATCAGTCGCTATCCTTGTCTCTGCCTGTGTCTCTGTCTCTGTCTCTGACTCTGAAAGTGCCCCTATATCTGTCGCTATCCTTGTCTCTGC
Organism: Megachile ligniseca; assembly: GCA_945859555.1. Lineage (NCBI taxonomy): Eukaryota > Metazoa > Arthropoda > Insecta > Hymenoptera > Megachilidae > Megachile > Megachile ligniseca. Next base: position 13,556 of record CAMAOC010000306.1, read on the forward strand.
CTGTGTCTCTGTCTCTGTCTCTGTCTCTGTCTCTGACTCTGAAAGTGCCCCTATATCTGTCGCTATCCTTGTCTTTGCCTGTGTCTCTGTCTCTGCCTTTGTCTCTGTCTCTGTCTCTGTCTCTGTCTCTGTCGCTGTCTCTGTCTCTGTCTCTGTCTCTGTCTCTGTCTCTGTCTCTGTCTCTGTCTCTGTCTCTGTCTCTGTCTCTGTCTCTGTCTCTGTCTCTGTCTCTGTCTCTGTCTCTGTCTCTGTCTCTGTCTCTGTCTCTGTCTCTGTCTCTGTCTCTGTCTCTGTCTCTGTCTCTGTCTCTGTCTCTGTCTCTGTCTCTGTCTCTGTCTCTGTCTCTGTCTCTGTCTCTGTCGCTGTCTCTGTCTCTGTCTCTGTCTCTGTCTCTGTCTCTGTCTCTGTCTCTGTCTCTGTCTCTGTCTCTGTCGCTATCCTTGTCTCCGCCTGTGTCTCTGTCTCTGACTCTGAATTTGCCCCTATATCTGTCGCTATCCTTGTCAATGTCTCTGTCTCTGACTCTGAAAGTGCCCCTATATCTGTCGCTATCCTTGTCTCTGCCTGTGTCTCTGTCTCTGACTATGAATGTGCCCCTATATCTGTCGCTATCCTTGTCTCTGCCTGTGTCTCTGTCTCTGACTCTGAATCTGCCCCTATATCTGTCGCTATCCTTGTCTCTGCCTGTGTCTCTGTCTCTGTCTCTGTCTCTGTCTCTGACTCTGAAAGTGCCCCTATATCTGTCGCTATCCTTGTCTCTGCCTGTGTCTCTGTCTCTGCCTTTGTCTCTGTCTCTGTCTCTGTCTCTGTCTCTGCCTCTGCCTCCGAAAGTGCCCCTATATCTGTCGCTATCCTTGTCTCTGTCTCTGTCTCTGCCTCTGCCTCCGAAAGTGCCCCTATATCTGTCGCTATCCTTGTCTCTGCCTGTGTCTCTGTCTCTGTCTCTGAAAGTGCCCCTATATCTGTCGCTATCCTTGTCTCTGCATGTGTCTCTGTCTCTGACTCTGAACGTGCCCCTATATCAGTCGCTATCCTTGTCTCTGCCTGTGTCTCTGTCTCTGTCTCTGACTCTGAAAGTGCCCCTATATCTGTCGCTATCCTTGTCTCTGCCTGTGTCTCTGTCTCTGCCTTTGTCTCTGTCTCTGTCTCTGTCTCTGTCTCTGTCTCTGCCTCTGCCTCCGAAAGTGCCCCTATATCTGTCGCTATCCTTGTCTCTGCCTGTGTCTCTGTCTCTGACCCTGAATGTGCCCCTACATCTGTCGCCTTCCTTGTCTCTGCCTGTGTCTCTGCCTCTGTCTCTGTCTCTGTCGCTGTCTCTGTCTCTGCCTCCGAAAGTGCCCCTATATCTGTCGCCATCCCTGTCAATGTCTCTGTCTCTGATTCTGAATGTGCCCCGATATCTGTCGCTATCCTTGTCTCTGCCTGTGTCTCTGTCTCTGACTCTGAAAGTGCCCCTATATCTGTCGCTATCCTTGTCTGCCTGTGTCTCTGTCTCTGACTCTGAATGTGCCCCTATATCTGTCGCCATCCTTGTCTCTGCCTGTGTCTCTGTCTCTGACTCCGAAAGTGCCCATATATATGTCGCTATCCTTGTCTCTGTCTGTGTCTCTGTCTCTGTCTCTGTCTCTGTCTCTGTCTCTGTCTCTGTCTCTGTCTCTGTCTCTATCTCTGTCGCTGTCTCTGTCTCTGTCTCTGTCTCTGTCTCTGTCTCTGTCTCTGTCTCTGTCTCTGTCTCTGTCTCTGTCTCTGTCTCTGTCTCTGTCTCTGTCTCTGTCGCTGTCTCTGTCTCTGTCTCTGTCTCTGTCTCTGTCTCTGTCTCTGTCTCTGTCGCTATCCTTGTCTCCGCCTGTGTCTCTGTCTCTGACTCTGAATTTGCCCCTATATCTGTCGCTATCCTTGTCAATGTCTCTGTCTCTGACTCTGAAAGTGCCCCTATATCTGTCGCTATCCTTGTCTCTGCCTGTGTCTCTGTCTCTGACTATGAATGTGCCCCTATATCTATCGCTATCCTTGTCTCTGCCTGTGTCTCTGTCTCTGACTCTGAATGTGCCCCTATATCTGTCGCTATCCTTGTCTCTGCCTGTGTCTCTGTCTCTGTCTCTGTCTCTGTCTCTGACTCTGAAAGTGCCCCTATATCTGTCGCTATCCTTGTCTTTGCCTGTGTCTCTGTCTCTGCCTTTGTCTCTGTCTCTGTCTCTACTCTGTCTCTGTCTCTGTCTCTGTCTCTGCCTCTGCCTCCGAAAGTGCCCCTATATCTGTCGCTATCCTTGTCTCTGCCTGTGTCTCTGTCTCTGACTCTGAATGTGCCCCTATATCTGTCGCTATCCTTGTCTCTGCCTGTGTTTCTGTCTCTGTCTCTGTCTCTGTCTCTGTCTCTGTCTCTGTCTCTGTCTCTGTCTCTGTCTCTGTCTCTGTCTCTGTCTCTGTCTCTGTCTCTGTCTCTGTCTCTGTCTCTGTCTCTGTCTCTGTCTCTGTCTCTGTCTCTGTCTCTGTCTCTGTCTCTGTCTCTGTCTCTGTCTCTGTCTCTGTCTCTGTCTCTGTCTCTGTCTCTGTCTCTGTCTCTGTCTCTGTCTCTGTCTCTGTCTCTGTCTCTGTCTCTGTCTCTGTCTCTGTCTCTGTCTCTGTCTCTGTCTCTGTCTCTGTCTCTGTCTCTGTCTCTGTCTCTGTCTCTGTCTCTGTCTCTGTCTCTGTCTCTGTCTCTGTCTCTGTCTCTGTCTCTGTCTCTGTCTCTGTCTCTGTCTCTGTCTCTGTCTCTGTCTCTGTCTCTGTCTCTGTCTCTGTCTCTGTCTCTGTCTCTGTCTCTGTCTCTGTCTCTGTCTCTGTCTCTGTCTCTGTCTCTGTCTCTGTCTCTGTCTCTGTCTCTGTCTCTGTCTCTGTCTCTGTCTCTGTCTCTGTCTCTGTCTCTGTCTCTGTCTCTGTCTCTGTCTCTGTCTCTGTCTCTGTCTCTGTCTCTGTCTCTGTCTCTGTCTCTGTCTCTGTCTCTGTCTCTGTCTCTGTCTCTGTCTCTGTCTCTGTCTCTGTCTCTGTCTCTGTCTCTGTCTCTGTCTCTGTCTCTGTCTCTGTCTCTGTCTCTGTCTCTGTCTCTGTCTCTGTCTCTGTCTCTGTCTCTGTCTCTGTCTCTGTCTCTGTCTCTGTCTCTGTCTCTGTCTCTGTCTCTGTCTCTGTCTCTGTCTCTGTCTCTGTCTCTGTCTCTGTCTCTGTCTCTGTCTCTGTCTCTGTCTCTGTCTCTGTCTCTGTCTCTGTCTCTGTCTCTGTCTCTGTCTCTGTCTCTGTCTCTGTCTCTGTCTCTGTCTCTGTCTCTGTCTCTGTCTCTGTCTCTGTCTCTGTCTCTGTCTCTGTCTCTGTCTCTGTCTCTGTCTCTGTCTCTGTCTCTGTCTCTGTCTCTGTCTCTGTCTCTGTCTCTGTCTCTGTCTCTGTCTCTGTCTCTGTCTCTGTCTCTGTCTCTGTCTCTGTCTCTGTCTCTGTCTCTGTCTCTGTCTCTGTCTCTGTCTCTGTCTCTGTCTCTGTCTCTGTCTCTGTCTCTGTCTCTGTCTCTGTCTCTGTCTCTGTCTCTGTCTCTGTCTCTGTCTCTGTCTCTGTCTCTGTCTCTGTCTCTGTCTCTGTCTCTGTCTCTGTCTCTGTCTCTGTCTCTGTCTCTGTCTCTGTCTCTGTCTCTGTCTCTGTCTCTGTCTCTGTCTCTGTCTCTGTCTCTGTCTCTGTCTCTGTCTCTGTCTCTGTCTCTGTCTCTGTCTCTGTCTCTGTCTCTGTCGCTGTCTCTGTCCCTGTCTCTGTCTCTGTCTCTGTCTCTGTCTCTGTCGCTATCCTTGTCTCCGCCTGTGTCTCTGTCTCTGACTCTGAATTTGCCCCTATATCTGTCGCTATCCTTGTCAATGTCTCTGTCTCTGACTCTGAAAGTGCCCCTATATCTGTCGCTATCCTTGTCTCTGTCTCTGTCTCTGTCTCTGACTCTGAATGTGCCCCTATATCTGTCGCTATCCTTGTCTCTGCCTGTGTCTCTGTCTCTGTCTCTGTCTCTGTCTCTGACTCTGAAAGTGCCCCTAAATCTGTCGCTATCCTTGTCTCTGTCTGTGTCTCTGTCTCTGCCTTTGTCTCTGTCTCTGTCTCTGTCTCTGTCTCTGTCTCTGCCTCTGCCTCCGAAAGTGCCCCTATATCTGTCGCTATCCTTGTCTCTGCCTGTGTCTCTGTCTCTGACTCTGAAAGTGCCCCTATATCTGTCGCTATCCTTGTCTCTGCATGTGTCGCTGTCTCTGACTCTGAATGTGCCCCTATATCTGTCGCTATCCTTGTCTCTGCCTGTGTCTCTGTCTCTGACTCCGAAAGTGCCCATATATATGTCGCTATCCTTGTCTCTGTCTGTGTCTCTGTCTCTGTCTCTGTCTCTGTCTCTGTCTCTGTCTCTGTCTCTGTCTCTGTCTCTGTCTCTGTCTCTGTCTCTGTCGCTGTCTCTGTCGCTGTCTCTGTCTCTGTCTCTGTCTCTGTCTCTGTCTCTGTCTCTGTCTCTGTCTCTGTCTCTGTCGCTATCCTTGTCTCCGCCTGTGTCTCTGTCTCTGACTCTGAATTTGCCCCTATATCTGTCGCTATCCTTGTCAATGTCTCTGTCTCTGACTCTGAAAGTGCCCCTATATCTGTCGCTATCCTTGTCTCTGCCTGTGTCTCTGTCTCTGACTCTGAATGTGCCCCTATATCTGTCGCTATCCTTGTCTCTGCCTGTGTCTCTGTCTCTGTCTCTGTCTCTGTCTCTGTCTCTGTCTCTGTCTCTGTCTCTGTCTCTGTCTCTGTCTCTGTCTCTGTCTCTGTCTCTGTCTCTGTCTCTGTCTCTGTCTCTGTCTCTGTCTCTGTCTCTGTCTCTGTCTCTGTCTCTGTCTCTGTCTCTGTCTCTGTCTCTGTCTCTGTCTCTGTCTCTGTCTCTGTCTCTGTCTCTGTCTCTGTCTCTGTCTCTGTCTCTGTCTCTGTCTCTGTCTCTGTCTCTGTCTCTGTCTCTGTCTCTGTCTCTGTCTCTGTCTCTGTCTCTGTCTCTGTCTCTGTCTCTGTCTCTGTCTCTGTCTCTGTCTCTGTCTCTGTCTCTGTCTCTGTCTCTGTCTCTGTCTCTGTCTCTGTCTCTGTCTCTGTCTCTGTCTCTGTCTCTGTCTCTGTCTCTGTCTCTGTCTCTGTCTCTGTCTCTGTCTCTGTCTCTGTCTCTGTCTCTGTCTCTGTCTCTGTCTCTGTCTCTGTCTCTGTCTCTGTCTCTGTCTCTGTCTCTGTCTCTGTCTCTGTCTCTGTCTCTGTCTCTGTCTCTGTCTCTGTCTCTGTCTCTGTCTCTGTCTCTGTCTCTGTCTCTGTCTCTGTCTCTGTCTCTGTCTCTGTCTCTGTCTCTGTCTCTGTCTCTGTCTCTGTCTCTGTCTCTGTCTCTGTCTCTGTCTCTGTCTCTGTCTCTGTCTCTGTCTCTGTCTCTGTCTCTGTCTCTGTCTCTGTCTCTGTCTCTGTCTCTGTCTCTGTCTCTGTCTCTGTCTCTGTCTCTGTCTCTGTCTCTGTCTCTGTCTCTGTCTCTGTCTCTGTCTCTGTCTCTGTCTCTGTCTCTGTCTCTGTCTCTGTCTCTGTCTCTGTCGCTGTCTCTGTCCCTGTCTCTGTCTCTGTCTCTGTCTCTGTCTCTGTCGCTATCCTTGTCTCCGCCTGTGTCTCTGTCTCTGACTCTGAATTTGCCCCTATATCTGTCGCTATCCTTGTCAATGTCTCTGTCTCTGACTCTGAAAGTGCCCCTATATCTGTCGCTATCCTTGTCTCTGCCTGTGTCTCTGTCTCTGACTCTGAATGTGCCCCTATATCTGTCGCTATCCTTGTCTCTGCCTGTGTCTCTGTCTCTGTCTCTGTCTCTGTCTCTGTCTCTGACTCTGAAAGTGCCCCTATATCTGTCGCTATCCTTGTCTCTGTCTGTGTCTCTGTCTCTGCCTTTGTCTCTGTCTCTGTCTCTGTCTCTGTCTCTGTCTCTGCCTCTGCCTCCGAAAGTGCCCCTATATCTGTCGCTATCCTTGTCTCTGCCTGTGTCTCTGTCTCTGACTCTGAAAGTGCCCCTATATCTGTCGCTATCCTTGTCTCTGCATGTGTCGCTGTCTCTGACTCTGAATGTGCCCCTATATCTGTCGCTATCCTTGTCTCTGCCTGTGTCTCTGTCTCTGACTCCGAAAGTGCCCATATATATGTCGCTATCCTTGTCTCTGTCTGTGTCTCTGTCTCTGTCTCTGTCTCTGTCTCTGTCTCTGTCTCTGTCTCTGTCTCTGTCTCTGTCTCTGTCTCTGTCTCTGTCTCTGTCGCTGTCTCTGTCGCTGTCTCTGTCTCTGTCTCTGTCTCTGTCTCTGTCTCTGTCTCTGTCTCTGTCTCTGTCTCTGTCTCTGTCTCTGTCTCTGTCTCTGTCTCTGTCTCTGTCTCTGTCTCTGTCTCTGTCTCTGTCTCTGTCTCTGTCTCTGTCTCTGTCTCTGTCTCTGTCTCTGTCTCTGTCTCTGTCTCTGTCTCTGTCTCTGTCTCTGTCTCTGTCTCTGTCTCTGTCTCTGTCTCTGTCTCTGTCTCTGTCTCTGTCTCTGTCTCTGTCTCTGTCTCTGTCTCTGTCTCTGTCTCTGTCTCTGTCTCTGTCTCTGTCTCTGTCTCTGTCTCTGTCTCGGTCTCTGTCTCTGTCTCTGTCTCTGTCTCTGTCTCTGTCTCTGTCTCTGTCTCTGTCTCTGTCTCTGTCTCTGTCTCTGTCTCTGTCGCTGTCTCTGTCCCTGTCTCTGTCTCTGTCTCTGTCTCTGTCTCTGTCGCTATCCTTGTCTCCGCCTGTGTCTCTGTCTCTGACTCTGAATTTGCCCCTATATCTGTCGCTATCCTTGTCAATGTCTCTGTCTCTGACTCTGAAAGTGCCCCTATATCTGTCGCTATCCTTGTCTCTGCCTGTGTCTCTGTCTCTGACTCTGAATGTGCCCCTATATCTGTCGCTATCCTTGTCTCTGCCTGTGTCTCTGTCTCTGTCTCTGTCTCTGTCTCTGACTCTGAAAGTGCCCCTATATCTGTCGCTATCCTTGTCTCTGTCTGTGTCTCTGTCTCTGCCTTTGTCTCTGTCTCTGTCTCTGTCTCTGTCTCTGTCTCTGCCTCTGCCTCCGAAAGTGCCCCTATATCTGTCGCTATCCTTGTCTCTGCCTGTGTCTCTGTCTCTGACTCTGAAAGTGCCCCTATATCTGTCGCTATCCTTGTCTCTGCATGTGTCGCTGTCTCTGACTCTGAATGTGCCCCTATATCTGTCGCTATCCTTGTCTCTGCCTGTGTCTCTGTCTCTGACTCCGAAAGTGCCCATATATATGTCGCTATCCTTGTCTCTGTCTGTGTCTCTGTCTCTGTCTCTGTCTCTGTCTCTGTCTCTGTCTCTGTCTCTGTCTCTGTCTCTGTCTCTGTCTCTGTCTCTGTCTCTGTCGCTGTCTCTGTCGCTGTCTCTGTCTCTGTCTCTGTCTCTGTCTCTGTCTCTGTCTCTGTCTCTGTCTCTGTCTCTGTCTCTGTCTCTGTCTCTGTCTCTGTCTCTGTCTCTGTCTCTGTCTCTGTCTCTGTCGCTATCCTTGTCTCCGCCTGTGTCTCTGTCTCTGACTCTGAATTTGCCCCTATATCTGTCGCTATCCTTGTCAATGTCTCTGTCTCTGACTCTGAAAGTGCCCCTATATCTGTCGCTATCCTTGTCTCTGCCTGTGTCTCTGTCTCTGACTCTGAATGTGCCCCTATATCTGTCGCTATCCTTGTCTCTGCCTGTGTTTCTGTCTCTGTCTCTGTCTCTGTCTCTGTCTCTGTCTCTGTCTCTGTCTCTGTCTCTGTCTCTGTCTCTGTCTCTGTCTCTGTCTCTGTCTCTGTCTCTGTCTCTGTCTCTGTCTCTGTCTCTGTCTCTGTCTCTGTCTCTGTCTCTGTCTCTGTCTCTGTCTCTGTCTCTGTCTCTGTCTCTGTCTCTGTCTCTGTCTCTGTCTCTGTCTCTGTCTCTGTCTCTGTCTCTGTCTCTGTCTCTGTCTCTGTCTCTGTCTCTGTCTCTGTCTCTGTCTCTGTCTCTGTCTCTGTCTCTGTCTCTGTCTCTGTCTCTGTCTCTGTCTCTGTCTCTGTCTCTGTCTCTGTCTCTGTCTCTGTCTCTGTCTCTGTCTCTGTCTCTGTCTCTGTCTCTGTCTCTGTCTCTGTCTCTGTCTCTGTCTCTGTCTCTGTCTCTGTCTCTGTCTCTGTCTCTGTCTCTGTCTCTGTCTCTGTCTCTGTCTCTGTCTCTGTCTCTGTCTCTGTCTCTGTCTCTGTCTCTGTCTCTGTCTCTGTCTCTGTCTCTGTCTCTGTCTCTGTCTCTGTCTCTGTCTCTGTCTCTGTCTCTGTCTCTGTCTCTGTCTCTGTCTCTGTCTCTGTCTCTGTCTCTGTCTCTGTCTCTGTCTCTGTCTCTGTCTCTGTCTCTGTCTCTGTCTCTGTCTCTGTCTCTGTCTCTGTCTCTGTCTCTGTCTCTGTCTCTGTCTCTGTCTCTGTCTCTGTCTCTGTCTCTGTCTCTGTCTCTGTCTCTGTCTCTGTCTCTGTCTCTGTCTCTGTCTCTGTCTCTGTCTCTGTCTCTGTCTCTGTCTCTGTCTCTGTCTCTGTCTCTGTCTCTGTCTCTGTCTCTGTCTCTGTCTCTGTCTCTGTCTCTGTCTCTGTCTCTGTCTCTGTCTCTGTCTCTGTCTCTGTCTCTGTCTCTGTCTCTGTCTCTGTCTCTGTCTCTGTCTCTGTCTCTGTCTCTGTCTCTGTCTCTGTCTCTGTCTCTGTCTCTGTCTCTGTCTCTGTCTCTGTCTCTGTCTCTGTCTCTGTCTCTGTCTCTGTCTCTGTCTCTGTCTCTGTCTCTGTCTCTGTCTCTGTCTCTGTCTCTGTCTCTGTCTCTGTCTCTGTCTCTGTCTCTGTCTCTGTCTCTGTCTCTGTCTCTGTCTCTGTCTCTGTCTCTGTCTCTGTCTCTGTCTCTGTCTCTGTCTCTGTCTCTGTCTCTGTCTCTGTCTCTGTCTCTGTCGCTATCCTTGTCTCCGCCTGTGTCTCTGTCTCTGACTCTGAATGTGCCCCTATATCAGTCGCTATCCTTGTCTCTGCCTGTGTCTCTGTCTCTGTCTCTGACTCTGAAAGTGCCCCTATATCTGTCGCTATCCTTGTCTCTGCCTGTGTCTCTGTCTCTGCCTTTGTCTCTGTCTCTGTCTCTGTCTCTGTCTCTGTCTCTGCCTCTGCCTCCGAAAGTGCCCCTATATCTGTCGCTATCCTTGTCTCTGCCTGTGTCTCTGTCTCTGACCCTGAATGTGCCCCTACATCTGTCGCCTTCCTTGTCTCTGCCTGTGTCTCTGCCTCTGTCTCTGTCTCTGTCGCTGTCTCTGTCTCTGCCTCCGAAAGTGCCCCTATATCTGTCGCCATCCCTGTCAATGTCTCTGTCTCTGATTCTGAATGTGCCCCGATATCTGTCGCTATCCTTGTCTCTGCCAGTGTCTCTGTCTCTGTCTCTGTCGCTATCCTTGTCTCCGCCTGTGTCTCTGTCTCTGACTCTGAATTTGCCCCTATATCTGTCGCTATCCTTGTCAATGTCTCTGTCTCTGACTCTGAAAGTGCCCCTATATCTGTCGCTATCCTTGTCTCTGCCTGTGTCTCTGTCTCTGACTATGAATGTGCCCCTATATCTATCGCTATCCTTGTCTCTGCCTGTGTCTCTGTCTCTGACTCTGAATGTGCCCCTATATCTGTCGCTATCCTTGTCTCTGCCTGTGTCTCTGTCTCTGTCTCTGTCTCTGTCTCTGACTCTGAAAGTGCCCCTATATCTGTCGCTATCCTTGTCTTTGCCTGTGTCTCTGTCTCTGCCTTTGTCTCTGTCTCTGTCTCTGTCTCTGTCTCTGTCTCTGTCTCTGCCTCTGCCTCCGAAAGTGCCCCTATATCTGTCGCTATCCTTGTCTCTGCCTGTGTCTCTGTCTCTGACTCTGAAAGTGCCCCTATATCTGTCGCTATCCTTGTCTCTGCATGTGTCGCTGTCTCTGACTCTGAATGTGCCCCTATATCTGTCGCTATCCTTGTCTCTGCCTGTGTCTCTGTCTCTGACTCTGAAAGTGCCCCTATATCTGTCGCTATCCTTGTCTCTGCCTGTGTCTCTGTCTCTGACTATGAATGTGCCCCTATATCTATCGCTATCCTTGTCTCTGCCTGTGTCTCTGTCTCTGACTCTGAATGTGCCCCTATATCTGTCGCTATCCTTGTCTCTGCCTGTGTCTCTGTCTCTGTCTCTGTCTCTGTCTCTGACTCTGAAAGTGCCCCTATATCTGTCGCTATCCTTGTCTTTGCCTGTGTCTCTGTCTCTGCCTTTGTCTCTGTCTCTGTCTCTGTCTCTGTCTCTGTCGCTGTCTCTGTCTCTGTCTCTGTCTCTGTCTCTGTCTCTGTCTCTGTCTCTGTCTCTGTCGCTGTCTCTGTCTCTGTCTCTGTCTCTGTCTCTGTCTCTGTCTCTGTCTCTGTCTCTGTCTCTGTCTCTGTCTCTGTCTCTGTCGCTGTCTCTGTCTCTGTCTCTGTCTCTGTCTCTGTCTCTGTCTCTGTCTCTGTCTCTGTCTCTGTCTCTGTCTCTGTCTCTGTCTCTGTCGCTATCCTTGTCTCCGCCTGTGTCTCTGTCTCTGACTCTGAATTTGCCCCTATATCTGTCGCTATCCTTGTCAATGTCTCTGTCTCTGACTCTGAAAGTGCCCCTATATCTGTCGCTATCCTTGTCTCTGCCTGTGTCTCTGTCTCTGACTATGAATGTGCCCCTATATCTGTCGCTATCCTTGTCTCTGCCTGTGTCTCTGTCTCTGACTCTGAATCTGCCCCTATATCTGTCGCTATCCTTGTCTCTGCCTGTGTCTCTGTCTCTGTCTCTGTCTCTGTCTCTGACTCTGAAAGTGCCCCTATATCTGTCGCTATCCTTGTCTCTGCCTGTGTCTCTGTCTCTGCCTTTGTCTCTGTCTCTGTCTCTGTCTCTGTCTCTGCCTCTGCCTCCGAAAGTGCCCCTATATCTGTCGCTATCCTTGTCTCTGTCTCTGTCTCTGCCTCTGCCTCCGAAAGTGCCCCTATATCTGTCGCTATCCTTGTCGCTATCCTTGTCTCTGCATGTGTCTCTGCCTCTGACTCTGAATGTGCCCCTATATCAGTCGCTATCCTTGTCTCTGCCTGTGTCTCTGTCTCTGTCTCTGACTCTGAAAGTGCCCCTATATCTGTCGCTATCCTTGTCTCTGCCTGTGTCTCTGTCTCTGCCTTTGTCTCTGTCTCTGTCTCTGTCTCTGTCTCTGTCTCTGTCTCTGCCTCTGCCTCCGAAAGTGCCCCTATATCTGTCGCTATCCTTGTCTCTGCCTGTGTCTCTGTCTCTGACCCTGAATGTGCCCCTACATCTGTCGCCTTCCTTGTCTCTGCCTGTGTCTCTGTCTCTGCCTGTGTCTCTGCCTCTGTCTCTGTCTCTGTCGCTGTCTCTGTCTCTGCCTCCGAAAGTGCCCCTATATCTGTCGCCATCCCTGTCAATGTCTCTGTCTCTGATTCTGAATGTGCCCCGATATCTGTCGCTATCCTTGTCTCTGCCAGTGTCTCTGTCTCTGTCTCTGTCGCTATCCTTGTCTCCGCCTGTGTCTCTGTCTCTGACTCTGAATTTGCCCCTATATCTGTCGCTATCCTTGTCAATGTCTCTGTCTCTGACTCTGAAAGTGCCCCTATATCTGTCGCTATCCTTGTCTCTGCCTGTGTCTCTGTCTCTGACTATGAATGTGCCCCTATATCTATCGCTATCCTTGGTTCTGCCTGTGTCTCTGTCTCTGACTCTGAATGTGCCCCTATATCTGTCGCTATCCTTGTCTCTGCCTGTGTCTCTGTCTCTGTCTCTGTCTCTGTCTCTGACTCTGAAAGTGCCCCTATATCTGTCGCTATCCTTGTCTTTGCCTGTGTCTCTGTCTCTGCCTTTGTCTCTGTCTCTGACTCTGAAAGTGCCCCTATATCTGTCGCTATCCTTGTCTCTGCATGTGTCGCTGTCTCTGACTCTGAATGTGCCCCTATATCTGTCGCTATCCTTGTCTCTGCCTGTGTCTCTGTCTCTGACTCTGAAAGTGCCCCTATATCTGTCGCTATCCTTGTCTCTGCCTGTGTCTCTGTCTCTGACTCTGAATGTGCCCCTATATCTGTCGCTATCCTTGTCTCTGCCTGTGTCTCTGTCTCTGACTCCGAAAGTGCCCATATATATGTCGCTATCCTTGTCTCTGTCTGTGTCTCTGTCTCTGTCTCTGTCTCTGTCTCTGTCTCTGTCTCTATCTCTGTCGCTGTCTCTGTCTCTGTCTCTGTCTCTGTCTCTGTCTCTGTCTCTGTCTCTGTCTCTGTCTCTGTCTCTGTCTCTGTCTCTGTCTCTGTCTCTGTCTCTGTCTCTGTCTCTGTCTCTGTCTCTGTCACTGTCTCTGTCTCTGTCTCTGTCTCTGTCTCTGTCTCTGTCTCTGTCTCTGTCTCTGTCTCTGTCGCTATCCTTGTCTCCGCCTGTGTCTCTGTCTCTGACTCTGAATTTGCCCCTATATCTGTCGCTATCCTTGTCAATGTCTCTGTCTCTGACTCTGAAAGTGCCCCTATATCTGTCGCTATCCTTGTCTCTGCCTGTGTCTCTGTCTCTGACTCTGAACGTGCCCCTATATCTGTCGCTATCCTTGTCTCTGCCTGTGTCTCTGTCTCTGTCTCTGTCTCTGTCTCTGACTCTGAAAGTGCCCCTATATCTGTCGCTATCCTTGTCTCTGTCTGTGTCTCTGTCTCTGCCTTTGTCTCTGTCTCTGTCTCTGTCTCCGCCTGTGTCTCTGTCTCTGACTCTGAAAGTGCCCCTATATCTGTCGCTATCCTTGTCTCTGCATGTGTCTCTGTCTCTGACTCTGAAAGTGCCCCTATATCTGTCGCTATCCTTGTCTCTGCATGTGTCGCTGTCTCTGACTCTGAATGTGCCCCTATATCTGTCGCTATCCTTGTCTCCGCCTGTGTCTCTGTCTCTGACTCTGAAAGTGCCCCTATATCTGTCGCTATCCTTGTCTCTGCCTGTGTCTCTGTCTCTGACTCTGAATGTGCCCCTATATCTGTCGCTATCCTTGTCTCTGCCTGTGTCTCTGTCTCTGTCTCTGTCTCTGTCTCTGACTCTGAAAGTGCCCCTATATCTGTCGCTATCCTTGTCTCTGTCTGTGTCTCTGTCTCTGCCTTTGTCTCTGTCTCTGTCTCTGTCTCCGCCTGTGTCTCTGTCTCTGACTCTGAAAGTGCCCCTATATCTGTCGCTATCCTTGTCTCTGCATGTGTCGCTGTCTCTGACTCTGAATGTGCCCCTATATCTGTCGCTATCCTTGTCTCTGCCTGTGTCTCTGTCTCTGACTCTGAAAGTGCCCCTATATCTGTCGCTATCCTTGTCTCTGCCTGTGTCTCTGTCTCTGACTCTGAATGTGCCCCTATATCTGTCGCTATCCTTGTCTCTGCCTGTGTCTCTGTCTCTGACTCCGAAAGTGCCCCTATATATGTCGCTATCCTTGTCTCTGTCTCTGTCTCTGTCTCTGTCTCTGTCTCTGTCTCTGTCTCTGTCTCTGTCTCTGTCTCTGTCTCTGTCTCTGCCTCTGCCTCTGAAAGTGCCCCTATATCTGTCGCTATCCTTGTCTCTGCCTGTGTCTCTGTCTCTGACTCTGAATGTGCCCCTATATCTGTCGCTATCCTTGTCTCTGCCTGTGTCTCTGTCTCTGTCTCTGTCTCTGTCTCTGACTCTGAAAGTGCCCCTATATCTGTCGCTATCCTTGTCTCTGTCTGTGTCTCTGTCTCTGCCTTTGTCTCTGTCTCTGTCTCTGTCTCTGTCTCTGTCCCTGCCTCTGCCTCCGAAAGTGCCCCTATATCTGTCGCTATCCTTGTCTCTGCCTGTGTCTCTGTCTCTGACTCTGAAAGTGCCCCTATATCTGTCGCTATCCTTGTCTCTGCATGTGTCGCTGCCTCTGCCTCCGAAAGTGCCCCTATATCTGTCGCTATCCTTGTCTCCGCCTGTGTCTCTGTCTCTGACTCTGAAAGTGCCCCTATATCTGTCGCTATCCTTGTCTCTGCCTGTGTCTCTGTCTCTGACTCTGAAAGTGCCCCTATATCTGTCGCTATCCTTGTCTCTGCATGTGTCGCTGCCTCTGCCTCCGAAAGTGCCCCTATATCTGTCGCTATCCTTGTCTCCGCCTGTGTCTCTGTCTCTGACTCTGAAAGTGCCCCTATATCTGTCGCTATCCTTGTCTCTGCATGTGTCGCTGTCTCTGACTCTGAATGTGCCCCTATATCTGTCGCTATCCTTGTCTCTGCCTGTGTCTCTGTCTCTGACTCTGAAAGTGCCCCTATATCTGTCGCTATCCTTGTCTCTGCCTGTGTCTCTGTCTCTGACTCTGAATGTGCCCCTATATCTGTCGCTATCCTTGTCTCTGCCTGTGTCTCTGTCTCTGACTCCGAAAGTGCCCCTATATATGTCGCTATCCTTGTCTCTGTCTCTGTCTCTGTCTCTGTCTCTGTCTCTGTCTCTGTCTCTGTCTCTGTCTCTGTCGCTGTCTCTGTCTCTGTCTCTGTCTCTGTCTCTGTCTCTGTCTCTGTCTCTGTCTCTGTCTCTGTCTCTGTCTCTGTCTCTGTCTCTGTCTCTGTCTCTGTCTCTGTCTCTGTCTCTGTCTCTGTCTCTGTCGCTATCCTTGTCTCCGCCTGTGTCTCTGTCTCTGACTCTGAATTTGCCCCTATATCTGTCGCTATCCTTGTCAATGTCTCTGTCTCTGACTCTGAAAGTGCCCCTATATCTGTCGCTATCCTTGTCTCTGCCTGTGTCTCTGTCTCTGACTATGAATGTGCCCCTATATCTGTCGCTATACTTGTCTCTGCCTGTGTCTCTGTCTCTGACTCTGAATCTGCCCCTATATCTCTCGCTATCCTTGTCTCTGCCTGTGTCTCTGTCTCTGTCTCTGTCTCTGTCTCTGACTCTGAAAGTGCCCCTATATCTGTCGCTATCCTTGTCTCTGCCTGTGTCTCTGTCTCTACCTTTGTCTCTGTCTCTGTCTCTGTCTCTGTCTCTGCCTCTGCCTCCGAAAGTGCCCCTATATCTGTCGCTATCCTTGTCTCTGTCTCTGTCTCTGCCTCTGCCTCCGAAAGTGCCCCTATATCTGTCGCTATCCTTGTCTCTGCCTGTGTCTCTGTCTCTGTCTCTGAAAGTGCCCCTATATCTGTCGCTATCCTTGTCTCTGCCTGTGTCTCTGTCTCTGCCTTTGTCTCTGTCTCTGTCTCTGTCTCTGTCTCTGTCTCTGTCTCTGCCTCTGCCTCCGAAAGTGCCCCTATATCTGTCGCTATCCTTGTCTCTGCCTGTGTCTCTGTCTCTGACCCTGAATGTGCCCCTACATCTGTCGCCTTCCTTGTCTCTGCCTGTGTCTCTGCCTCTGTCTCTGTCTCTGTCGCTGTCTCTGTCTCTGCCTCCGAAAGTGCCCCTATATCTGTCGCCATCCCTGTCAATGTCTCTGTCTCTGATTCTGAATGTGCCCCGATATCTGTCGCTATCCTTGTCTCTGCCAGTGTCTCTGTCTCTGTCTCTGTCGCTATCCTTGTCTCCGCCTGTGTCTCTGTCTCTGACTCTGAATTTGCCCCTATATCTGTCGCTATCCTTGTCAATGTCTCTGTCTCTGACTCTGAAAGTGCCCCTATATCTGTCGCTATCCTTGTCTCTGCCTGTGTCTCTGTCTCTGACAATGAATGTGCCCCTATATCTATCGCTATCCTTGTCTCTGCCTGTGTCTCTGTCTCTGACTCTGAATGTGCCCCTATATCTGTCGCTATCCTTGTCTCTGCCTGTGTCTCTGTCTCTGTCTCTGTCTCTGTCTCTGACTCTGAAAGTGCCCCTATATCTGTCGCTATCCTTGTCTTTGCCTGTGTCTCTGTCTCTGCCTTTGTCTCTGTCTCTGTCTCTGTCTCTGTCTCTGTCTCTGCCTCTGCCTCCGAAAGTGCCCCTATATCTGTCGCTATCCTTGTCTCTGCCTGTGTCTCTGTCTCTGACTCTGAAAGTGCCCCTATATCTGTCGCTATCCTTGTCTCTGCATGTGTCGCTGTCTCTGACTCTGAATGTGCCCCTATATCTGTCGCTATCCTTGTCTCTGCCTGTGTCTCTGTCTCTGACTCTGAAAGTGCCCCTATATCTGTCGCTATCCTTGTCTCTGCCTGTGTCTCTGTCTCTGACTCTGAATGTGCCCCTATATCTGTCGCTATCCTTGTCTCTGCCTGTGTCTCTGTCTCTGACTCCGAAAGTGCCCATATATATGTCGCTATCCTTGTCTCTGTCTGTGTCTCTGTCTCTGTCTCTGTCTCTGTCTCTGTCTCTGTCTCTGTCTCTGTCTCTGTCTCTGTCTCTGTCGCTGTCTCTGTCTCTGTCTCTGTCTCTGTCTCTGTCTCTGTCTCTGTCTCTGTCTCTGTCTCTGTCTCTGTCTCTGTCTCTGTCTCTGTCTCTGTCTCTGTCTCTGTCTCTGTCTCTGTCTCTGTCTCTGTCTCTGTCTCTGTCTCTGTCTCTGTCTCTGTCTCTGTCTCTGTCTCTGTCTCTGTCTCTGTCTCTGTCTCTGTCTCTGTCTCTGTCTCTGTCTCTGTCTCTGTCTCTGTCTCTGTCGCTGTCTCTGTCTCTGTCTCTGTCTCTGTCTCTGTCGCTATCCTTGTCTCCGCCTGTGTCTCTGTCTCTGACTCTGAATTTGCCCCTATATCTGTCGCTATCCTTGTCAATGTCTCTGTCTCTGACTCTGAAAGTGCCCCTATATCTGTCGCTATCCTTGTCTCTGCCTGTGTCTCTGTCTCTGACTCTGAATGTGCCCCTATATCTGTCGCTATCCTTGTCTCTGCCTGTGTCTCTGTCTCTGACTCTGAAAGTGCCCCTATATCTGTCGCTATCCTTGTCTCTGCATGTGTCGCTGTCTCTGACTCTGAATGTGCCCCTATATCTGTCGCTATCCTTGTCTCTGCCTGTGTCTCTGTCTCTGACTCTGAAAGTGCCCCTATATCTGTCGCTATCCTTGTCTCTGCCTGTGTCTCTGTCTCTGACTCTGAATGTGCCCCTATATCTGTCGCTATCCTTGTCTCTGCCTGTGTCTCTGTCTCTGTCTCTGTCTCTGTCTCTGACTCTGAAAGTGCCCCTATATCTGTCGCTATCCTTGTCTCTGTCTGTGTCTCTGTCTCTGTCTCTGTCTCTGTCTCTGTCTCTGTCTCTGTCTCTGTCTCTGTCGCTGTCTCTGTCTCTGTCTCTGTCTCTGTCTCTGTCTCTGTCTCTGTCTCTGTCTCTGTCGCTATCCTTGTCTCCGCCTGTGTCTCTGTCTCTGACTCTGAATTTGCCCCTATATCTGTCGCTATCCTTGTCAATGTCTCTGTCTCTGACTCTGAAAGTGCCCCTATATCTGTCGCTATCCTTGTCTCTGCCTGTGTCTCTGTCTCTGACTCTGAATGTGCGCCTATATCTGTCGCTATCCTTGTCTCTGCCTGTGTCTCTGTCTCTGTCTCTGTCTCTGTCTCTGACTCTGAAAGTGCCCCTATATCTGTCGCTATCCTTGTCTCTGTCTGTGTCTCTGTCTCTGCCTTTGTCTCTGTCTCTGTCTCTGTCTCTGTCTCTGTCTCTGCCTCTGCCTCCGAAAGTGCCCCTATATCTGTCGCTATCCTTGTCTCTGCCTGTGTCTCTGTCTCTGACTCTGAAAGTGCCCCTATATCTGTCGCTATCCTTGTCTCTGCCTGTGTCTCTGTCTCTGACTCTGAAAGTGCCCCTATATCTGTCGCTATCCTTGTCTCTGCCTGTGTCTCTGTCTCTGACTCTGAATGTGCCCCTATATCTGTCGCTATCCTTGTCTCTGCCTGTGTCTCTGTCTCTGACTCTGAAAGTGCCCCTATATCTGTCGCTATCCTTGTCTCTGCATGTGTCGCTGCCTCTGCCTCCGAAACTGCCCCTATATCTGTCGCTATCCTTGTCTCTGCCTGTGTCTCTGTCTCTGACTCTGAATGTGCCCCTATATCTGTCGCTATCCTTGTCTCTGCCTGTGTCTCTGTCTCTGACTCTGAAAGTGCCCCTATATCTGTCGCTATCCTTGTCTCTGCCTGTGTCTCTGTCTCTGACTCTGAATGTGCCCCTATATCTGTCGCTATCCTTGTCTCTGCCTGTGTCTCTGTCTCTGTCTCTGTCTCTGTCTCTGACTCTGAAAGTGCCCCTATATCTGTCGCTATCCTTGTCTCTGTCTGTGTCTCTGTCTCTGCCTTTGTCTCTGTCTCTGTCTCTGTCTCTGTCTCTGTCTCTGCCTCTGCCTCCGAAAGTGCCCCTATATCTGTCGCTATCCTTGTCTCTGCCTGTGTCTCTGTCTCTGACTCTGAAAGTGCCCCTATATCTGTCGCTATCCTTGCCTCTGCATGTGTCGCTGTCTCAAACTCTGAATGTGCCCCTATATCTGTCGCTATCCTTGTCTCTGCCTGTGTCTCTGTCTTTGACTCTGAAAGTGCCCATATATATGTCGCTATCCTTGTCTCTGTCTGTGTCTCTGTCTCTGACTCTGAAAGTGCCCCTATATCTGTCGCTATCCTTGTCTCTGTCTGTGTCTCTGTCTCTGCCTTTGTCTCTGTCTCTGTCTCTGTCTCTGTCTCTGTCTCTGCCTCTGCCTCTGAAAGTGCCCCTATATCTGTCGCTATCCTTGTCTCTGCCTGTGTCTCTGTCTCTGCATCCGAAAGTGCCCCTATATCTGTCGCTATCCTTGTCTCTGTCTCTGTCTCTGCCTCTGCCTCCGAAAGTGCCCCTATATCTGTCGCTATCCTTGTCTCTGCCTGTGTCTCTGTCTCTGACTCTGAAAGTGCCCCTATATCTGTCGTTATCATTGTCTCTGCATGTGTCGCTGTCTCTGACTCTGAATGTGCCCCTATATCTGTCGCTATCCTTGTCTCTGCCTGTGTCTCTGTCTCTGACTCTGAAAGTGCCCCTATATCTGTCGCTATCCTTGTCTCCGCCTGTGTCTCTGTCTCTGACTCTGAATTTGCCCCTATATCTGTCGCTATCCTTGTCAATGTCTCTGTCTGTGACTCTGAAAGTGCCCCTATATCTGTCGCTATCCTTGTCTCTGCCTGTGTCTCTGTCTCTGACTATGAATGTGCCCCTATATCTGTCGCTATCCTTGTCTCTGCCTGTGTCTCTGTCTCTGCCTTTGTCTCTGTCTCTGTTTCTGTCTCTGTCTCTGTCTCTGCCTCTGCCTCCGAAAGTGCCCCTATATCTGTCTTTATCCTTGTCTCTGCCTGTGTCTCTGTCTCTGACTCTGAATGTGCCCCTATATCTGTCGCTATCCTTGTCTCTGCCTGTGTCTCTGTCTCTGACTCTGAATTTGCCCCTATATCTGTCGCTATCCTTGTCAATGTCTCTGTCTCTGACTCTGAAAGTGCCCCTATATCTGTCGCTATCCTTGTCTCTGCCTGTGTCTCTGTCTCTGACTCTGAAAGTGCCCCTATATCTGTCGCTATCCTTGTCTCTGCCTGTGTCTCTGTCTCTGACTCTGAATGTGCCCCTATATCTGTCGCTATCCTTGTCTCTGCCTGTGTCTCTGTCTCTGACTCCGAAAGTGCCCATATATATGTCGCTATCCTTGTCTCTGTCTGTGTCTCTGTCTCTGTCTCTGTCTCTGTCTCTGTCTCTGTCTCTGTCTCTGTCTCTGTCTCTGTCTCTGTCTCTGTCTCTGTCTCTGTCTCTGTCTCTGTCTCTCTCTCTGTCTCTGTCTCTGTCTCTGTCTCTGTCTCTGTCTCTGTCTCTGTCTCTGTCTCTGTCTCTGTCTCTGTCTCTGTCTCTGTCTCTGTCTCTGTCTCTGTCTCTGTCTCTGTCTCTGTCTCTGTCTCTGTCTCTGTCTCTGTCTCTGTCGCTGTCTCTGTCTCTGTCTCTGTCTCTATCGCTATCCTTGTCTCTGCCTGTGTCTCTGTCTCTGACTCTGAATGTGCCCCTATATCTGTCGCTATCCTTGTCTCTGCATGTGTCGCTGTCTCTGACTCTGAATGTGCCCCTATATCTGTCGCTATCCTTGTCTCTGCATGTGTCGCTGTCTCTGACTCTGAATGTGCCCCTATATCTGTCGCTATCCTTGTCTCTGCCTGTGTCTCTGTCTCTGACTCTGAAAGTGCCCCTATATCTGTCGCTATCCTTGTCTCTGCCTGTGTCTCTGTCTCTGACTCTGAATGTGCCCCTATATCTGTCGCTATCCTTGTCTCTGTCTCTGTCTCTGTCTCTGACTCTGAAAGTGCCCCTATATCTGTCGCTATCCTTGTCTCTGTCTGTGTCTCTGTCTCTGTCTCTGTCTCTGTCTCTGTCTCTGTCTCTGTCTCTGTCTCTGTCTCTGTCGCTGTCTCTGTCTCTGTCTCTGTCTCTGTCTCTGTCTCTGTCTCTGTCTCTGTCTCTGTCGCTATCCTTGTCTCCGCCTGTGTCTCTGTCTCTGACTCTGAATTTGCCCCTATATCTGTCGCTATCCTTGTCAATGTCTCTGTCTCTGACTCTGAAAGTGCCCCTATATCTGTCGCTATCCTTGTCTCTGCCTGTGTCTCTGTCTCTGACTCTGAATGTGCGCCTATATCTGTCGCTATCCTTGTCTCTGCCTGTGTCTCTGTCTCTGTCTCTGTCTCTGTCTCTGACTCTGAAAGTGCCCCTATATCTGTCGCTATCCTTGTCTCTGTCTGTGTCTCTGTCTCTGCCTTTGTCTCTGTCTCTGTCTCTGTCTCTGTCTCTGTCTCTGTCTCTGCCTCTGCCTCCGAAAGTGCCCCTATATCTGTCGCTATCCTTGTCTCTGCCTGTGTCTCTGTCTCTGACTCTGAAAGTGCCCCTATATCTGTCGCTATCCTTGTCTCTGCCTGTGTCTCTGTCTCTGACTCTGAAAGTGCCCCTATATCTGTCGCTATCCTTGTCTCTGCCTGTGTCTCTGTCTCTGACTCTGAATGTGCCCCTATATCTGTCGCTATCCTTGTCTCTGCCTGTGTCTCTGTCTCTGACTCTGAAAGTGCCCCTATATCTGTCGCTATCCTTGTCTCTGCATGTGTCGCTGCCTCTGCCTCCGAAACTGCCCCTATATCTGTCGCTATCCTTGTCTCTGCCTGTGTCTCTGTCTCTGACTCTGAATGTGCCCCTATATCTGTCGCTATCCTTGTCTCTGCCTGTGTCTCTGTCTCTGACTCTGAAAGTGCCCCTATATCTGTCGCTATCCTTGTCTCTGCCTGTGTCTCTGTCTCTGACTCTGAATGTGCCCCTATATCTGTCGCTATCCTTGTCTCTGCCTGTGTCTCTGTCTCTGTCTCTGTCTCTGTCTCTGACTCTGAAAGTGCCCCTATATCTGTCGCTATCCTTGTCTCTGTCTGTGTCTCTGTCTCTGCCTTTGTCTCTGTCTCTGTCTCTGTCTCTGTCTCTGTCTCTGCCTCTGCCTCCGAAAGTGCCCCTATATCTGTCGCTATCCTTGTCTCTGCCTGTGTCTCTGTCTCTGACTCTGAAAGTGCCCCTATATCTGTCGCTATCCTTGCCTCTGCATGTGTCGCTGTCTCAAACTCTGAATGTGCCCCTATATCTGTCGCTATCCTTGTCTCTGCCTGTGTCTCTGTCTCTGACTCTGAAAGTGCCCATATATATGTCGCTATCCTTGTCTCTGTCTGTGTCTCTGTCTCTGACTCT
Organism: Megachile ligniseca; assembly: GCA_945859555.1. NCBI lineage: Eukaryota > Metazoa > Arthropoda > Insecta > Hymenoptera > Megachilidae > Megachile > Megachile ligniseca. The sequence goes on from CAMAOC010000306.1 coordinate 35,193, forward strand.
GAAAGTGCCCCTATATCTGTCGCTATCCTTGTCTCTGTCTGTGTCTCTGTCTCTGCCTTTGTCTCTGTCTCTGTCTCTGTCTCTGTCTCTGTCTCTGCCTCTGCCTCTGAAAGTGCCCCTATATCTGTCGCTATCCTTGTCTCTGCCTGTGTCTCTGTCTCTGCATCCGAAAGTGCCCCTATATCTGTCGCTATCCTTGTCTCTGTCTCTGTCTCTGCCTCTGCCTCCGAAAGTGCCCCTATATCTGTCGCTATCCTTGTCTCTGCCTGTGTCTCTGTCTCTGACTCTGAAAGTGCCCCTATATCTGTCGTTATCATTGTCTCTGCATGTGTCGCTGTCTCTGACTCTGAATGTGCCCCTATATCTGTCGCTATCCTTGTCTCTGCCTGTGTCTCTGTCTCTGACTCTGAAAGTGCCCCTATATCTGTCGCTATCCTTGTCTCTGCCTGTGTCTCTGTCTCTGTCTCTGACTCTGAAAGTGCCCCTATATCTGTCGCTATCCTTGTCTCTGCCTGTGTCTCTGTCTCTGTCTCTGACTCTGAAAGTGCCCCTATATCTGTCGCTATCCTTGTCTCTGCCTGTGTCTCTGTCTCTGACTCTGAATGTGCCCCTATATCTGTCGCTATCCTTGTCTCTGCCTGTGTCTCTGTCTCTGACTCCGAAAGTGCCCCTATATATGTCGCTATCCTTGTCTCTGCCTGTGTCTCTGTCTCTGTCTCTGTCTCTGTCTCTGTCTCTGTCTCTGTCTCTGCCTCTGCCTCCGAAAGTGCCCCTATATCTGTCGCTATCCTTGTCTCTGCCTGTGTCTCTGTCTCTGACTCTGAAAGTGCCCCTATATCTGTCGCTATCCTTGTCTCCGCCTGTGTCTCTGTCTCTGACTCTGAATTTGCCCCTATATCTGTCGCTATCCTTGTCAATGTCTCTGTCTGTGACTCTGAAAGTGCCCCTATATCTGTCGCTATCCTTGTCTCTGCCTGTGTCTCTGTCTCTGACTATGAATGTGCCCCTATATCTGTCGCTATCCTTGTCTCTGCCTGTGTCTCTGTCTCTGCCTTTGTCTCTGTCTCTGTTTCTGTCTCTGTCTCTGTCTCTGCCTCTGCCTCCGAAAGTGCCCCTATATCTGTCTTTATCCTTGTCTCTGCCTGTGTCTCTGTCTCTGACTCTGAATGTGCCCCTATATCTGTCGCTATCCTTGTCTCTGCCTGTGTCTCTGTCTCTGACTCTGAATTTGCCCCTATATCTGTCGCTATCCTTGTCAATGTCTCTGTCTCTGACTCTGAAAGTGCCCCTATATCTGTCGCTATCCTTGTCTCTGCCTGTGTCTCTGTCTCTGACTCTGAAAGTGCCCCTATATCTGTCGCTATCCTTGTCTCTGCCTGTGTCTCTGTCTCTGACTCTGAATGTGCCCCTATATCTGTCGCTATCCTTGTCTCTGCCTGTGTCTCTGTCTCTGACTCCGAAAGTGCCCATATATATGTCGCTATCCTTGTCTCTGTCTGTGTCTCTGTCTCTGTCTCTGTCTCTGTCTCTGTCTCTGTCTCTGTCTCTGTCTCTGTCGCTGTCTCTGTCTCTGTCTCTGTCTCTGTCTCTGTCTCTGTCTCTGTCTCTGTCTCTGTCTCTGTCTCTGTCTCTGTCTCTGTCTCTGTCTCTGTCTCTGTCTCTGTCTCTGTCTCTGTCGCTGTCTCTGTCTCTGTCTCTGTCTCTGTCGCTATCCTTGTCTCCGCCTGTGTCTCTGTCTCTGACTCTGAATTTGCCCCTATATCTGTCGCTATCCTTGTCAATGTCTCTGTCTCTGACTCTGAAAGTGCCCCTATATCTGTCGCTATCCTTGTCTCTGCCTGTGTCTCTGTCTCTGACTATGAATGTGCCCCTATATCTGTCGCTATCCTTGTCTCTGCCTGTGTCTCTGTCTCTGCCTTTGTCTCTGTCTCTGTTTCTGTCTCTGTCTCTGTCTCTGCCTCTGCCTCCGAAAGTGCCCCTATATCTGTCTTTATCCTTGTCTCTGCCTGTGTCTCTGTCTCTGACTCTGAAAGTGCCCCTATATCTGTCGCTATCCTTGTCTCTGCATGTGTCTCTGTCTCTGACTCTGAATGTGCCCCTATATCTGTCGCTATCCTTGTCTCTGCCTGTGTCTCTGTCTCTGACTCTGAATTTGCCCCTATATCTGTCGCTATCCTTGTCAATGTCTCTGTCTCTGACTCTGAAAGTGCCCCTATATCTGTCGCTATCCTTGTCTCTGCCTGTGTCTCTGTCTCTGACTCTGAAAGTGCCCCTATATCTGTCGCTATCCTTGTCTCTGCCTGTGTCTCTGTCTCTGACTCTGAATGTGCCCCTATATCTGTCGCTATCCTTGTCTCTGCCTGTGTCTCTGTCTCTGACTCCGAAAGTGCCCATATATATGTCGCTATCCTTGTCTCTGTCTGTGTCTCTGTCTCTGTCTCTGTCTCTGTCTCTGTCTCTGTCTCTGTCTCTGTCTCTGTCTCTGTCTCTGTCTCTGTCGCTGTCTCTGTCTCTGTCTCTGTCTCTGTCTCTGTCTCTGTCTCTGTCTCTGTCTCTGTCTTTGTCTCTGTCTCTGTCTCTGTCTCTGTCTCTGTCTCTGTCTCTGTCTCTGTCTCTGTCTCTGTCTCTGTCTCTGTCTCTGTCTCTGTCTCTGTCTCTGTCTCTGTCTCTGTCTCTGTCTCTGTCGCTGTCTCTGTCTCTGTCTCTGTCTCTGTCGCTATCCTTGTCTCCGCCTGTGTCTCTGTCTCTGACTCTGAATTTGCCCCTATATCTGTCGCTATCCTTGTCAATGTCTCTGTCTCTGACTCTGAAAGTGCCCCTATATCTGTCGCTATCCTTGTCTCTGCCTGTGTCTCTGTCTCTGACTCTGAATGTGCCCCTATATCTGTCGCTATCCTTGTCTCTGCCTGTGTCTCTGTCTCTGTCTCTGACTCTGAAAGTGCCCCTATATCTGTCGCTATCCTTGTCTCTGTCTGTGTCTCTGTCTCTGCCTTTGTCTCTGTCTCTGTCTCTGTCTTTGTCTCTGTCTCTGTCTCTGCCTCTGCCTCCGAAAGTGCCCCTATATCTGTCGCTATCCTTGTCTCTGCCTGTGTCTCTGTCTCTGACTCTGAAACTGCCCCTATATCTGTCGCTATCCTTGTCTCTGCATGTGTCGCTGTCTCTGACTCTGAATGTGCCCCTATATCTGTCGCTATCCTTGTCTCTGCCTGTGTCTCTGTCTCTGACTCTGAAAGTGCCCCTATATTTGTCGCTATCCTTGTCTCTGCCTGTGTCTCTGTCTCTGACTCCGAATGTGCCCCTATATTTGTCGCTATCCTTGTCTCTGCCTGTGTCTCTGTCTCTGACTCCGAATGTGCCCCTATATCTGTCGCTATCCTTGTCTCTGCCTGTGTCTCTGTCTCTGTCTCTGTCTCTGTCTCTGACTCTGAAAGTGCCCCTATATCTGTCGCTATCCTTGTCTCTGTCTGTGTCTCTGTCTCTGCCTTTGTCTCTGTCTCTGTCTCTGTCTCTGTCTCTGTCTCTGTCTCTGCCTCCGAAAGTGCCCCTATATCTGTCGCCATCCCTGTCAATGTCTCTGTCTCTGATTCTGAATGTGCCCCGATATCTGTCGCTATCCTTGTCTCTGCCAGTGTCTCTGTCTCTGTCTCTGTCGCTATCCTTGTCTCCGCCTGTGTCTCTGTCTCTGACTCTGAATTTGCCCCTATATCTGTCGCTATCCTTGTCAATGTCTCTGTCTCTGACTCTGAAAGTGCCCCTATATCTGTCGCTATCCTTGTCTCTGCCTGTGTCTCTGTCTCTGACAATGAATGTGCCCCTATATCTATCGCTATCCTTGTCTCTGCCTGTGTCTCTGTCTCTGACTCTGAATGTGCCCCTATATCTGTCGCTATCCTTGTCTCTGCCTGTGTCTCTGTCTCTGTCTCTGTCTCTGTCTCTGACTCTGAAAGTGCCCCTATATCTGTCGCTATCCTTGTCTTTGCCTGTGTCTCTGTCTCTGCCTTTGTCTCTGTCTCTGTCTCTGTCTCTGTCTCTGTCTCTGCCTCTGCCTCCGAAAGTGCCCCTATATCTGTCGCTATCCTTGTCTCTGCCTGTGTCTCTGTCTCTGACTCTGAAAGTGCCCCTATATCTGTCGCTATCCTTGTCTCTGCATGTGTCGCTGTCTCTGACTCTGAATGTGCCCCTATATCTGTCGCTATCCTTGTCTCTGCCTGTGTCTCTGTCTCTGACTCTGAAAGTGCCCCTATATCTGTCGCTATCCTTGTCTCTGCCTGTGTCTCTGTCTCTGACTCTGAATGTGCCCCTATATCTGTCGCTATCCTTGTCTCTGCCTGTGTCTCTGTCTCTGACTCCGAAAGTGCCCATATATATGTCGCTATCCTTGTCTCTGTCTGTGTCTCTGTCTCTGTCTCTGTCTCTGTCTCTGTCTCTGTCTCTGTCTCTGTCTCTGTCTCTGTCTCTGTCGCTGTCTCTGTCTCTGTCTCTGTCTCTGTCTCTGTCTCTGTCTCTGTCTCTGTCTCTGTCTCTGTCTCTGTCTCTGTCTCTGTCTCTGTCTCTGTCTCTGTCTCTGTCTCTGTCTCTGTCTCTGTCTCTGTCTCTGTCTCTGTCGCTGTCTCTGTCTCTGTCTCTGTCTCTGTCGCTATCCTTGTCTCCGCCTGTGTCTCTGTCTCTGACTCTGAATTTGCCCCTATATCTGTCGCTATCCTTGTCAATGTCTCTGTCTCTGACTCTGAAAGTGCCCCTATATCTGTCGCTATCCTTGTCTCTGCCTGTGTCTCTGTCTCTGACTCTGAATGTGCCCCTATATCTGTCGCTATCCTTGTCTCTGCCTGTGTCTCTGTCTCTGACTCTGAAAGTGCCCCTATATCTGTCGCTATCCTTGTCTCTGCATGTGTCGCTGCCTCTGCCTCCGAAAGTGCCCCTATATCTGTCGCTATCCTTGTCTCTGCCTGTGTCTCTGTCTCTGACTCTGAAAGTGCCCCTATATCTGTCGCTATCCTTGTCTCTGCATGTGTCGCTGTCTCTGACTCTGAATGTGCCCCTATATCTGTCGCTATCCTTGTCTCTGCCTGTGTCTCTGTCTCTGACTCTGAATGTGCCCCTATATCTGTCGCTATCCTTGTCTCTGCCTGTGTCTCTGTCTCTGTCTCTGTCTCTGTCTCTGACTCTGAAAGTGCCCCTATATCTGTCGCTATCCTTGTCTCTGTCTGTGTCTCTGTCTCTGTCTCTGTCTCTGTCTCTGTCTCTGTCTCTGTCTCTGTCTCTGTCTCTGTCTCTGTCTCTGTCGCTGTCTCTGTCTCTGTCTCTGTCTCTGTCTCTGTCTCTGTCTCTGTCTCTGTCGCTATCCTTGTCTCCGCCTGTGTCTCTGTCTCTGACTCTGAATTTGCCCCTATATCTGTCGCTATCCTTGTCAATGTCTCTGTCTCTGACTCTGAAAGTGCCCCTATATCTGTCGCTATCCTTGTCTCTGCCTGTGTCTCTGTCTCTGACTCTGAATGTGCGCCTATATCTGTCGCTATCCTTGTCTCTGCCTGTGTCTCTGTCTCTGTCTCTGTCTCTGTCTCTGACTCTGAAAGTGCCCCTATATCTGTCGCTATCCTTGTCTCTGTCTGTGTCTCTGTCTCTGCCTTTGTCTCTGTCTCTGTCTCTGTCTCTGTCTCTGTCTCTGTCTCTGCCTCTGCCTCCGAAAGTGCCCCTATATCTGTCGCTATCCTTGTCTCTGCATGTGTCGCTGTCTCAAACTCTGAATGTGCCCCTATATCTGTCGCTATCCTTGTCTCTGCCTGTGTCTCTGTCTCTGACTCTGAAAGTGCCCATATATATGTCGCTATCCTTGCCTCTGCATGTGTCGCTGTCTCAAACTCTGAATGTGCCCCTATATCTGTCGCTATCCTTGTCTCTGCCTGTGTCTCTGTCTCTGACTCTGAAAGTGCCCATATATATGTCGCTATCCTTGTCTCTGTCTGTGTCTCTGTCTCTGACTCTGAAAGTGCCCCTATATCTGTCGCTATCCTTGTCTCTGTCTGTGTCTCTGTCTCTGTCTCTGCCTTTGTCTCTGTCTCTGTCTCTGTCTCTGTCTCTGTCTCTGCCTCTGCCTCCGAAAGTGCCCCTATATCTGTCGCTATCCTTGTCTCTGCCTGTGTCTCTGTCTCTGCATCCGAAAGTGCCCCTATATCTGTCGCTATCCTTGTCTCTGTCTCTGTCTCTGCCTCTGCCTCCGAAAGTGCCCCTATATCTGTCGCTATCCTTGTCTCTGCCTGTGTCTCTGTCTCTGACTCTGAAAGTGCCCCTATATCTGTCGTTATCATTGTCTCTGCATGTGTCGCTGTCTCTGACTCTGAATGTGCCCCTATATCTGTCGCTATCCTTGTCTCTGCCTGTGTCTCTGTCTCTGACTCTGAAAGTGCCCCTATATCTGTCGCTATCCTTGTCTCTGCCTGTGTCTCTGTCTCTGTCTCTGACTCTGAAAGTGCCCCTATATCTGTCGCTATCCTTGTCTCTGCCTGTGTCTCTGTCTCTGTCTCTGACTCTGAAAGTGCCCCTATATCTGTCGCTATCCTTGTCTCTGTCTGTGTCTCTGTCTCTGCCTTTGTCTCTGTCTCTGTCTCTGTCTCTGTCTCTGTCTCTGTCTCTGCCTCTGCCTCCGAAAGTGCCCCTATATCTGTCGCTAGCCTTGTCTCTGCCTGTGTCTCTGTCTCTGACTCTGAAAGTGCCCCTATATCTGTCGCTATCCTTGTCTCTGCATGTGTCGCTGTCTCTGACTCTGAATGTGCCCCTATATCTGTCGCTATCCTTGTCTCTGCCTGTGTCTCTGTCTCTGACTCTGAAAGTGCCCCTATATTTGTCGCTATCCTTGTCTCTGCCTGTGTCTCTGTCTCTGACTCCGAATGTGCCCCTATATCTGTCGCTATCCTTGTCTCTGCCTGTGTCTCTGTCTCTGTCTCTGTCTCTGTCTCTGACTCTGAAAGTGCCCCTATATCTGTCGCTATCCTTGTCTCTGTCTGTGTCTCTGTCTCTGCCTTTGTCTCTGTCTCTGCCTCTGTCTCTGTCTCTGTCTCTGTCTCTGCCTCTGAATCCGAAAGTGCCCCTATATCTGTCGCTATCCTTGTCTCTGCCTGTGTCTCTGTCTCTGACTCTGAAAGTGCCCCTATATCTGTCGCTATCCTTGTCTCTGCATGTGTCGCTGTCTCTGACTCCGAATGTGCCCCTATATCTGTCGCTATCCTTGTCTCTGCCTGTGTCTCTGTCTCTGTCTCTGTCTCTGTCTCTGACTCTGAAAGTGCCCCTATATCTGTCGCTATCCTTGTCTCTGCCAGTGTCTCTGTCTCTGACTCTGAAAGTGCCTCTATATCTGTCGCTATCCTTGTCTCTGCATGTGTCGCTGTCTCTGACTCTGAATGTGCCCCTATATCTGTCGCTATCCTTGTCTCTGCCTGTGTCTCTGTCTCTGACTCCGAAAGTGCCCATATATATGTCGCTATCCTTGTCTCTGTCTGTGTCTCTGTCTCTGTCTCTGTCTCTGTCTCTGTCTCTGTCTCTGTCTCTGTCTCTGTCTCTGTCTCTGTCACTGTCTCTGTCTCTGTCTCTGTCTCTGTCTCTGTCTCTGTCTCTGTCTCTGACTCCGAAAGTGCCCATATATATGTCGCTATCCTTGTCTCTGTCTGTGTCTCTGTCTCTGTCTCTGTCTCTGTCTCTGTCTCTGTCTCTGTCTCTGTCTCTGTCTCTGTCTCTGTCGCTGTCTCTGTCTCTGTCTCTGTCTCTGTCTCTGTCTCTGTCTCTGTCTCTGTCTCTGTCTCTGTCTCTGTCTCTGTCTCTGTCTCTGTCTCTGTCTCTGTCTCTGTCTCTGTCTCTGTCTCTGTCTCTGTCTCTGTCTCTGTCGCTGTCTCTGTCTCTGTCTCTGTCTCTGTCGCTATCCTTGTCTCCGCCTGTGTCTCTGTCTCTGACTCTGAAAGTGCCCCTATATCTGTCGCTATCCTTGTCTCTGCCTGTGTCTCTGTCTCTGACTCTGAAAGTGCCCCTATATCTGTCGCTATCCTTGTCTCTGCCTGTGTCTCTGTCTCTGACTCTGAATGTGCCCCTATATCTGTCGCTATCCTTGTCTCTGCCTGTGTCTCTGTCTCTGACTCTGAAAGTGCCCCTATATCTGTCGCTATCCTTGTCTCTGCATGTGTCGCTGCCTCTGCCTCCGAAACTGCCCCTATATCTGTCGCTATCCTTGTCTCTGCCTGTGTCTCTGTCTCTGACTCTGAATGTGCCCCTATATCTGTCGCTATCCTTGTCTCTGCCTGTGTCTCTGTCTCTGACTCTGAAAGTGCCCCTATATCTGTCGCTATCCTTGTCTCTGCCTGTGTCTCTGTCTCTGACTCTGAATGTGCCCCTATATCTGTCGCTATCCTTGTCTCTGCCTGTGTCTCTGTCTCTGTCTCTGTCTCTGTCTCTGACTCTGAAAGTGCCCCTATATCTGTCGCTATCCTTGTCTCTGTCTGTGTCTCTGTCTCTGCCTTTGTCTCTGTCTCTGTCTCTGTCTCTGTCTCTGTCTCTGCCTCTGCCTCCGAAAGTGCCCCTATATCTGTCGCTATCCTTGTCTCTGCCTGTGTCTCTGTCTCTGACTCTGAAAGTGCCCCTATATCTGTCGCTATCCTTGCCTCTGCATGTGTCGCTGTCTCAAACTCTGAATGTGCCCCTATATCTGTCGCTATCCTTGTCTCTGCCTGTGTCTCTGTCTCTGACTCTGAAAGTGCCCATATATATGTCGCTATCCTTGTCTCTGTCTGTGTCTCTGTCTCTGACTCTGAAAGTGCCCCTATATCTGTCGCTATCCTTGTCTCTGTCTGTGTCTCTGTCTCTGCCTTTGTCTCTGTCTCTGTCTCTGTCTCTGTCTCTGTCTCTGCCTCTGCCTCTGAAAGTGCCCCTATATCTGTCGCTATCCTTGTCTCTGCCTGTGTCTCTGTCTCTGCATCCGAAAGTGCCCCTATATCTGTCGCTATCCTTGTCTCTGTCTCTGTCTCTGCCTCTGCCTCCGAAAGTGCCCCTATATCTGTCGCTATCCTTGTCTCTGCCTGTGTCTCTGTCTCTGACTCTGAAAGTGCCCCTATATCTGTCGTTATCATTGTCTCTGCATGTGTCGCTGTCTCTGACTCTGAATGTGCCCCTATATCTGTCGCTATCCTTGTCTCTGCCTGTGTCTCTGTCTCTGACTCTGAAAGTGCCCCTATATCTGTCGCTATCCTTGTCTCTGCCTGTGTCTCTGTCTCTGTCTCTGACTCTGAAAGTGCCCCTATATCTGTCGCTATCCTTGTCTCTGCCTGTGTCTCTGTCTCTGTCTCTGACTCTGAAAGTGCCCCTATATCTGTCGCTATCCTTGTCTCTGCCTGTGTCTCTGTCTCTGACTCTGAATGTGCCCCTATATCTGTCGCTATCCTTGTCTCTGCCTGTGTCTCTGTCTCTGACTCCGAAAGTGCCCCTATATATGTCGCTATCCTTGTCTCTGCCTGTGTCTCTGTCTCTGTCTCTGTCTCTGTCTCTGTCTCTGTCTCTGTCTCTGTCTCTGCCTCTGCCTCCGAAAGTGCCCCTATATCTGTCGCTATCCTTGTCTCTGCCTGTGTCTCTGTCTCTGACTCTGAAAGTGCCCCTATATCTGTCGCTATCCTTGTCTCCGCCTGTGTCTCTGTCTCTGACTCTGAATTTGCCCCTATATCTGTCGCTATCCTTGTCAATGTCTCTGTCTGTGACTCTGAAAGTGCCCCTATATCTGTCGCTATCCTTGTCTCTGCCTGTGTCTCTGTCTCTGACTATGAATGTGCCCCTATATCTGTCGCTATCCTTGTCTCTGCCTGTGTCTCTGTCTCTGCCTTTGTCTCTGTCTCTGTTTCTGTCTCTGTCTCTGTCTCTGCCTCTGCCTCCGAAAGTGCCCCTATATCTGTCTTTATCCTTGTCTCTGCCTGTGTCTCTGTCTCTGACTCTGAATGTGCCCCTATATCTGTCGCTATCCTTGTCTCTGCCTGTGTCTCTGTCTCTGACTCTGAATTTGCCCCTATATCTGTCGCTATCCTTGTCAATGTCTCTGTCTCTGACTCTGAAAGTGCCCCTATATCTGTCGCTATCCTTGTCTCTGCCTGTGTCTCTGTCTCTGACTCTGAAAGTGCCCCTATATCTGTCGCTATCCTTGTCTCTGCCTGTGTCTCTGTCTCTGACTCTGAATGTGCCCCTATATCTGTCGCTATCCTTGTCTCTGCCTGTGTCTCTGTCTCTGACTCCGAAAGTGCCCATATATATGTCGCTATCCTTGTCTCTGTCTGTGTCTCTGTCTCTGTCTCTGTCTCTGTCTCTGTCTCTGTCTCTGTCTCTGTCTCTGTCTCTGTCTCTGTCACTGTCTCTGTCTCTGTCTCTGTCTCTGTCTCTGTCTCTGTCTCTGTCTCTGTCTCTGTCTCTGTCTCTGTCTCTGTCGCTGTCTCTGTCGCTGTCTCTGTCTCTGTCTCTGTCTCTGTCTCTGTCTCTGTCTCTGTCTCTGTCTCTGTCTCTGTCTCTGTCTCTGTCTCTGTCTCTGTCTCTGTCTCTGTCTCTGTCTCTGTCTCTGCCTCTGTCTCTGTCTCTGTCTCTGTCTCTGTCTCTGTCTCTGTCTCTGTCTCTGTCTCTGTCTCTGTCTCTGTCGCTATCCTTGTCTCCGCCTGTGTCTCTGTCTCTGACTCTGAATTTGCCCCTATATCTGTCGCTATCCTTGTCAATGTCTCTGTCTCTGACTCTGAAAGTGCCCCTATATCTGTCGCTATCCTTGTCTCTGCCTGTGTCTCTGTCTCTGACTCTGAATGTGCCCCTATATCTGTCGCTATCCTTGTCTCTGCCTGTGTCTCTGTCTCTGTCTCTGTCTCTGTCTCTGACTCTGAAAGTGCCCCTATATCTGTCGCTATCCTTGTCTCTGTCTGAGTCTCTGTCTCTGCCTTTGTCTCTGTCTCTGTCTCTGTCTCTGTCTCTGTCTCTGCCTCTGCCTCCGAAAGTGCCCCTATATCTGTCGCTATCCTTGTCTCTGCCTGTGTCTCTGTCTCTGACTCTGAAAGTGCCCCTATATCTGTCGCTATCCTTGTCTCTGCATGTGTCGCCGCTGTCTCTGACTCTGAATGTGCCCCTATATCTGTCGCTATCCTTGTCTCTGCCTGTGTCTCTGTCTCTGACTCTGAAAGTGCCCCTATATCTGTCGCTATCCTTGTCTCTGCATGTGTCGCCGCTGTCTCTGACTCTGAATGTGCCCCTATATCTGTCGCTATCCTTGTCTCTGCCTGTGTCTCTGTCTCTGACTCTGAATGTGCCCCTATATCTGTCGCTATCCTTGTCTCTGCCTGTGTCTCTGTCTCTGACTCCGAAAGTGCCTGTTAGAAAACTCTATCTAATTTTCTCGCACACGATGCTTATTCCTTTCAGGTTCTGGGGTAAGTGCCAAGAGGTCAAACTTAGTCCTCTTACCCGAAGGCATTCTTGCCTTCCCCACTCCGTGGCCAGATCCTTCAGGAACAACGTTCCTTTTCATTCAGGCCATGCAATAACAAACTGCCTGCCTTTTCCACAGTCTTACAAACTGACAACAAACAGTCCTGCGACATCCGATAGCCATATGACTGCGAGTCAATCGCCATCGTCTGTCGCCTCACTTGGACACTCATAAACAACCTTTCGTTCAGACCTCACGCAGTCTATCCCTGTCATAAATCGTTCAAAGGCGAAATAGCATCGGCTAATTGCCCTCGACGACCCTCCAAAATACATTGACGCTAACACGGCCAATCTGACCTGCTTCACGCTCTCGGGAAGCATCAATTCAAAAATTCATTCTCACAAAAGAACAATAACATCCTGGATTATCAAATCCCAACAAAACAGCGTTTCCAGGCCACACAGCCTTCGGCTCCGCACATCTTTCATGCCCTGCCGTATCAATCACCAAACGCTTCTTTCACACAAGTGTTTACCCGGCGTCGTAACCTCCACAGCTCCGCACTTTATCTGTACCCTGCTGCCCGTTACCGCCACACTGTTACCACCATAGGTCAACAAAATCATAACGTCCTCTATTCCGCGTAATTTGTGTACCTTTCAAACGTCGTCTTTCGCAAAGCAACTTATCAAGTCCGTGGCCTTATTGTCACCCATGATAGAGGTCACTTTCGAATTCATAACGTTACTCTATTCCGTACACAACATTATCGCCTTTCATACGTTATTTCCACGATGACTACACCCGCAAGTGCGTCACCTCCAGATGACACTCGCAAGTGTCATCCGGCACAGACCATACCCGCAGGTATGCTGCAACAGCGATAATACCCAAAAGTATTATCACCAATCACTGACATACATCAGACAAACATTATAACAGCCACCTGTTAAATACATTCTATGGCAACCAATCTCAACCATAAAACCATATATGACAATCAACAGTCACACTGAATCATCACTTTTTCCAAACCAATGAAACTCATGTATTGCATGCAAAAATAACAAACACAAAATTTAACTTTCTTTTCTTTTTTTTTTTAATAATGAAATAAACAAAGAAATTATTCTGAGTGACCAACAATAAATTCTAGCAAACACAATGTCAAGTAAATATAATATAAAATTAACTTTGGCAAACAAGTATCAAAATATAAACAAATAAATAGAAAATCGGAAAACTAAAGAATATAACTATTTAGAAAATTACAAAAGTCTAAATATAAAACTACCGCTAACACGGTTCATCTTCAGCATTACTTTCATCAGACGATGTACAAATATCATTAGGGTCGATGTCGCCTGACCATTCGCCCTTCCACAATTTCATACGGTCTTTAGGTACCGTCTGGGGTTTCCTGGTTTTACCCAGTACTTCGAAACGATCATTAACTAGCACCTTCGATATTACAAAGGGCCCTAAATATTTCGAGTCTAATTTTGGTCTTCTTAAATCGGCTGGTTTTACAAAAACTGTATCGCCTTCTTTATATACAATATTATTTCTACGTTTTTTGTTAAACCTAACATTTTGTTCGTCGGCGTTTTTCGCTAACCGATCAAACGCCAAATCCCTATCTTCGTTTATATCAATGCGTTCATTAGTGTCCGGCAATTCAGCCTCTACGCGGTCAGCAACACCTGTACCACGCTCTAATCCAAATAACAGGCGGTATGGAGAAAACCCGGTGGTCTTCTGTACAGTCGTGTTTAATGACAACATAAGCTTGGCTAGCTTGTTCGGCCATTCCTTAAATTTTTTTATTTCCACTGTCAACAGATTTGTAACCGTTGCCACGTAACGCTCCGCTTGCCCATTAGCTCGCGGGGCCCCCGTTGCAACATAATGGACCGAACTACCATGCTTTTCTATAAATTGTTGCAATGGTTTGAATGTAAAATTTGTACCCCTGTCGAAAATGACGAGTTGCGGGACACCAAACAAAGTTAACCTTTCCTTGAAAACTTGTAAAATTTCACTACCGCTTAATGTTTTTAGTGGGATTATTTGCAGGTACTTCGTAAAACCATCTACTATAATTAAAATATGTTGAAACCCTTCGCTGGACTTTTCAAAAGGCCCGACACAATCGCAATGAATAGTATGAAACGGGACACACCTTTTCGGAATTGAATGCAAATATCCCTGCTTCGGCCCTGTGTGTCGCTTAGCAATAATACAGGTTAAACAATGGCTAATGTATTTTTTCACAAAAGCCCTCATCTTCGGAAACCAATATTTTTTACAGATACGGTCATACGTCTTCTCTAATCCCACATGACAATTTTCATCATGATAGAGGCGCAGCAGACCAAGCCTACTACCCTTAGGTACAAAACTACGATAAATAATTCGTCCAGAATCGGAAAGTATCTTACGGCATAAAATATTCTCGCGTACGCTAAAATCGCTACATACGGAGTCGTTGTCATTTACCCTATTAATTAAACTTTGAGTTTCATCATCCTTTTTCTGAGCCATTTCTAGCCAAGAACCCTCACAGATGGCATTGACGCGATAATCTATAGGAAGGTTACGACTAAGGTAGTCAACATGTTCGACATACTTTCCCTTGCGATAAACAATATCAAAATCGTAGTCTTGAAGGAAAATCCACCACCTTGCTACACGCGGTAATAAATCCTTTTTAGTAGCAGTAGCTTTAATGGCATTGCAATCCGTTATTATTTTGAACTTAATTCCCAACAGGTATACACGAAAATGCTTTAGCGCGTTAACGATGGCAAGCGTCTCAAGTTCGTACGAATGATAACGCGATTCTGCCGGTGTAGTGCGGCGACTAAAATATGCTACTACCCTCAGATCTCCATCTACCTTTTGAAAAAGAATAGCTCCGTATCCTAATGCACTTGCATCTGTATGCAACTCAGTTTCTCGTTTAGGGTCAAAAATAACAAGTAACGGATTTGTACTTAATTTTTCCAATATATATTGCCGCGCATTTTCGTGTTCCTCATCCCAACGCCATTGTTCATTTTTTTTAACCAAACCTGTAATGCACGCGGTCCGCACCGCGAACTCCGGAATGAATTTTCTAAAATAGCTAGCTAAACCCATGAATTGTCTAACTTGCTTCACGTTTCTCGGGGCAGGAGACTCTAACAAAGCTTTAACCTTGTCCTTTCCAGGCCTAATACCTTCGGCGGAAACCTCTCGACCCAAATAATCTATGGTTGTCTGAAGAAATTTACACTTTTCTAAGTTCAGAGAAAACCCCGCGGTGTCAAGCGCCTGCAGTACAAGTTCCAAGTGTTTTAGACCTTCTTCGATGGTTTGCGAAGGTATAAGTATATCGTCCAAATATACAAGTGCTATAGTATTCCGTAAATTACCGAGTGCTCTATTTATCGCTCTTTGAAAAACCGCAGGTGCATTGGCTAATCCGAATGGCATACGCAAATACTCGTAGTGACCATCCGGGGTCACAAAAGCCGTCTTTTCTATTGAGTCCGCGGCTACCGGAATTTGGTGAAATCCCGAAGCCATATCGAGTATCGTAAAATACTTTCCTTTACTCAAACGGTCTAGCTGGTCCTCAATCAGAGGCAACGGATACCGATCTTTAATGGTATTGCGGTTAAGAGCCCGAAAATCGACACACAAACGATCTTTACCGTTTTTCTTTTTTACTAGAATTATAGGACTCGCGAACGGCGATGAGCTCTCTCGAATAACATTGTTTAATAACAGTTCATCAATTATCTCCCTTACCTTTTCTCGTTCGGCGATGGACAAGCGATAAGGGTGATAATTAACCAATTTATCCTCTTTTAACTTAATTCTAATTTCACCTGTAGTAACGCATCTTTTATTGCTATCAGGTGAGGTCAGGGACTCGTACCGCTCCAACAGCTCCTTTACACGGTCGCACGTTGCATCTGCATGGTCACCGCCAATACAAGCGAAGACCTGCGCCTCAGCTGCTTCCTGAGGTCCGGGTTGAGCGACTTCACACCTTTCCAGTTTTGTATCTCCATTTGAGTCCGTGACCATTCTTATCCCCTGCGGACCGATGTTTTTCCCAATAACTAGGTCGTAGACCATTTCTTTGTCAGGAACCACCAAAAGATCAAGTTCCGCTGTCACGCCTTCTGTCTGTACAACTGCCGTTGTATATCCAGTCACTGTTATTGTAGAGTCCGACAATAATTTGACACTATCAGCACGCCAGATAATTTTACAGTTCGCGCGTTCGGCCACTTGTTGTTTAACGAGCGAGCAAGTTGCACCGCAATCTATTAAGCAAGATTTTACCATCATGTCTTGTAAAATCACCGGCGATAGTTTATGGGGCACCGAAAAACAAGCGTTGGCTTCCGGCCCTCCATGGCGGTCAGAACCCTTTCTACCGCCCTTTTCTTCGCGAGGTGACCGTTTTTTAATCCAACATTCACTCTCCATGTGTCCCATTTTCGAGCAAAATGAACACGTTGGAATATTCGGTTTTTTTAGAAAAGTCTTTTCGTGTCCCCTCTACCTTCCGTTTTCTTGGACAATCATTTTGGAGGTGTCCAGTTTCATTGCACCGAAAACATCGTCTTCGCGGGGTTTGTTCGCGACGATTAAATGTTGCACTTTTATTTTCACTGCCCTTTTCTTTTGCTGGCACCTTAACAAAGTTTGCAACGCCAGTCAGTAGGTCTGCAGTGGTGGTATAGCGCGCGTTCATCAGTGACTGACGCACGCTGGGGTCAGTTATGTGTCCTATCACAAGACTGATTAACTCGTGCGGTTTGAAAGCAATCTGCGTTTGTCCATAATATTTTAACTTATTTCGGGCGTACTCTGAGTACGACACGGCAGCATCACTATTGTAGTTCACTGCACGAGACAATCTTTCGCAAAGTCTGTCCTCCGTCACGAACACTGAACACAAGTCTTCCCGGAACGTTGCCCACGTCCTCGGGTTTCCCTCCCATCCTTTATACCATTTTTTGGCAGCACCCGTCAATGCATGGGTGGCCAAACTAAGTCTCTGTGACACGGGAAGTTTTTCCGTGATCTTTTCCACAATATTGCACCACTGATTCGCATCTTCGCCAAGATCAGACCCGCCGAACTCTGGTATGGCATCCGCGACTGCCCTATCATTTACCACAGGCGTAACAGTCGGAACTACACCGGACGCGACCGTTTCCATAAAACGTCGGAAAAGTTCATCAAACGACGGCGTACTAGATGTGCTCGGTGCACCCTCCATTGCGAACGTGAGTTTAATATAACTTGAACGTATCCCACTTCTGATGTTAGAAAACTCTATCTAATTTTCTCGCACACGATGCTTATTCCTTTCAGGTTCTGGGGTAAGTGCCAAGAGGTCAAACTTAGTCCTCTTACCCGAAGGCATTCTTGCCTTCCCCACTCCGTGGCCAGATCCTTCAGGAACAACGTTCCTTTTCATTCAGGCCATGCAATAACAAACTGCCTGCCTTTTCCACAGTCTTACAAACTGACAACAAACAGTCCTGCGACATCCGATAGCCATATGACTGCGAGTCAATCGCCATCGTCTGTCGCCTCACTTGGACACTCATAAACAACCTTTCGTTCAGACCTCACGCAGTCTATCCCTGTCATAAATCGTTCAAAGGCGAAATAGCATCGGCTAATTGCCCTCGACGACCCTCCAAAATACATTGACGCTAACACGGCCAATCTGACCTGCTTCACGCTCTCGGGAAGCATCAATTCAAAAATTCATTCTCACAAAAGAACAATAACATCCTGGATTATCAAATCCCAACAAAACAGCGTTTCCAGGCCACACAGCCTTCGGCTCCGCACATCTTTCATGCCCTGCCGTATCAATCACCAAACGCTTCTTTCACACAAGTGTTTACCCGGCGTCGTAACCTCCACAGCTCCGCACTTTATCTGTACCCTGCTGCCCGTTACCGCCACACTGTTACCACCATAGGTCAACAAAATCATAACGTCCTCTATTCCGCGTAATTTGTGTACCTTTCAAACGTCGTCTTTCGCAAAGCAACTTATCAAGTCCGTGGCCTTATTGTCACCCATGATAGAGGTCACTTTCGAATTCATAACGTTACTCTATTCCGTACACAACATTATCGCCTTTCATACGTTATTTCCACGATGACTACACCCGCAAGTGCGTCACCTCCAGATGACACTCGCAAGTGTCATCCGGCACAGACCATACCCGCAGGTATGCTGCAACAGCGATAATACCCAAAGTATTATCACCAATCACTGACATACATCAGACAAACATTATAACAGCCACCTGTTAAATACATTCTATGGCAACCAATCTCAACCATAAAACCATATATGACAATCAACAGTCACACTGAATCATCACTTTTTCCAAACCAATGAAACTCATGTATTGCATGCAAAAATAACAAACACAAAATTTAACTTTCTTTTCTTTTTTTTTTTAATAATGAAATAAACAAAGAAATTATTCTGAGTGACCAACAATAAATTCTAGCAAACACAATGTCAAGTAAATATAATATAAAATTAACTTTGGCAAACAAGTATCAAAATATAAACAAATAAATAGAAAATCGGAAAACTAAAGAATATAACTATTTAGAAAATTACAAAAGTCTAAATATAAAACTACCGCTAACACGGTTCATCTTCAGCATTACTTTCATCAGACGATGTACAAATATCATTAGGGTCGATGTCGCCTGACCATTCGCCCTTCCACAATTTCATACGGTCTTTAGGTACCGTCTGGGGTTTCCTGGTTTTACCCAGTACTTCGAAACGATCATTAACTAGCACCTTCGATATTACAAAGGGCCCTAAATATTTCGAGTCTAATTTTGGTCTTCTTAAATCGGCTGGTTTTACAAAAACTGTATCGCCTTCTTTATATACAATATTATTTCTACGTTTTTTGTTAAACCTAACATTTTGTTCGTCGGCGTTTTTCGCTAACCGATCAAACGCCAAATCCCTATCTTCGTTTATATCAATGCGTTCATTAGTGTCGGCAATTCAGCCTCTACGCGGTCAGCAACACCTGTACCACGCTCTAATCCAAATAACAGGCGGTATGGAGAAAACCCGGTGGTCTTCTGTACAGTCGTGTTTAATGACAACATAAGCTTGGCTAGCTTGTTCGGCCATTCCTTAAATTTTTTATTTCCACTGTCAACAGATTTGTAACCGTTGCCACGTAACGCTCCGCTTGCCCATTAGCTCGCGGGGCCCCCGTTGCAACATAATGGACCGAACTACCATGCTTTTCTATAAATTGTTGCAATGGTTTGAATGTAAAATTTGTACCCCTGTCGAAAATGACGAGTTGCGGGACACCAAACAAAGTTAACCTTTCCTTGAAAACTTGTAAAATTTCACTACCGCTTAATGTTTTTAGTGGGATTATTTGCAGGTACTTCGTAAAACCATCTACTATAATTAAAATATGTTGAAACCCTTCGCTGGACTTTTCAAAAGGCCCGACACAATCGCAATGAATAGTATGAAACGGGACACACCTTTTCGGAATTGAATGCAAATATCCCTGCTTCGGCCCTGTGTGTCGCTTAGCAATAATACAGGTTAAACAATGGCTAATGTATTTTTTCACAAAAGCCCTCATCTTCGGAAACCAATATTTTTTACAGATACGGTCATACGTCTTCTCTAATCCCACATGACAATTTTCATCATGATAGAGGCGCAGCAGACCAAGCCTACTACCCTTAGGTACAAAACTACGATAAATAATTCGTCCAGAATCGGAAAGTATCTTACGGCATAAAATATTCTCGCGTACGCTAAAATCGCTACATACGGAGTCGTTGTCATTTACCCTATTAATTAAACTTTGAGTTTCATCATCCTTTTTCTGAGCCATTTCTAGCCAAGAACCCTCACAGATGGCATTGACGCGATAATCTATAGGAAGGTTACGACTAAGGTAGTCAACATGTTCGACATACTTTCCCTTGCGATAAACAATATCAAAATCGTAGTCTTGAAGGAAAATCCACCACCTTGCTACACGCGGTAATAAATCCTTTTTAGTAGCAGTAGCTTTAATGGCATTGCAATCCGTTATTATTTTGAACTTAATTCCCAACAGGTATACACGAAAATGCTTTAGCGCGTTAACGATGGCAAGCGTCTCAAGTTCGTACGAATGATAACGCGATTCTGCCGGTGTAGTGCGGCGACTAAAATATGCTACTACCCTCAGATCTCCATCTACCTTTTGAAAAAGAATAGCTCCGTATCCTAATGCACTTGCATCTGTATGCAACTCAGTTTCTCGTTTAGGGTCAAAAATAACAAGTAACGGATTTGTACTTAATTTTTCCAATATATATTGCCGCGCATTTTCGTGTTCCTCATCCCAACGCCATTGTTCATTTTTTTTAACCAAACCTGTAATGCACGCGGTCCGCACCGCGAACTCCCGAATGAATTTTCTAAAATAGCTAGCTAAACCCATGAATTGTCTAACTTGCTTCACGTTTCTCGGGGCAGGAGACTCTAACAAAGCTTTAACCTTGTCCTTTCCAGGCCTAATACCTTCGGCGGAAACCTCTCGACCCAAATAATCTATGGTTGTCTGAAGAAATTTACACTTTTCTAAGTTCAGAGAAAACCCCGCGGTGTCAAGCGCCTGCAGTACAAGTTCCAAGTGTTTTAGACCTTCTTCGATGGTTTGCGAAGGTATAAGTATATCGTCCAAATATACAAGTGCTATAGTATTCCGTAAATTACCGAGTGCTCTATTTATCGCTCTTTGAAAAACCGCAGGTGCATTGGCTAATCCGAATGGCATACGCAAATACTCGTAGTGACCATCCGGGGTCACAAAAGCCGTCTTTTCTATTGAGTCCGCGGCTACCGGAATTTGGTGAAATCCCGAAGCCATATCGAGTATCGTAAAATACTTTCCTTTACTCAAACGGTCTAGCTGGTCCTCAATCAGAGGCAACGGATACCGATCTTTAATGGTATTGCGGTTAAGAGCCCGAAAATCGACACACAAACGATCTTTACCGTTTTTCTTTTTTACTAGAATTATAGGACTCGCGAACGGCGATGAGCTCTCTCGAATAACATTGTTTAATAACAGTTCATCAATTATCTCCCTTACCTTTTCTCGTTCGGCGATGGACAAGCGATAAGGGTGATAATTAACCAATTTATCCTCTTTTAACTTAATTCTAATTTCACCTGTAGTAACGCATCTTTTATTGCTATCAGGTGAGGTCAGGGACTCGTACCGCTCCAACAGCTCCTTTACACGGTCGCACGTTGCATCTGCATGGTCACCGCCAATACAAGCGAAGACCTGCGCCTCAGCTGCTTCCTGAGGTCCGGGTTGAGCGACTTCACACCTTTCCAGTTTTGTATCTCCATTTGAGTCCGTGACCATTCTTATCCCCTGCGGACCGATGTTTTTCCCAATAACTAGGTCGTAGACCATTTCTTTGTCAGGAACCACCAAAAGATCAAGTTCCGCTGTCACGCCTTCTGTCTGTACAACTGCCGTTGTATATCCAGTCACTGTTATTGTAGAGTCCGACAATAATTTGACACTATCAGCACGCCAGATAATTTTACAGTTCGCGCGTTCGGCCACTTGTTGTTTAACGAGCGAGCAAGTTGCACCGCAATCTATTAAGCAAGATTTTACCATCATGTCTTGTAAAATCACCGGCGATAGTTTATGGGGCACCGAAAAACAAGCGTTGGCTTCCGGCCCTCCATGGCGGTCAGAACCCTTTCTACCGCCCTTTTCTTCGCGAGGTGACCGTTTTTTAATCCAACATTCACTCTCCATGTGTCCCATTTTCGAGCAAAATGAACACGTTGGAATATTCGGTTTTTTTAGAAAAGTCTTTTCGTGTCCCCTCTACCTTCCGTTTTCTTGGACAATCATTTTGGAGGTGTCCAGTTTCATTGCACCGAAAACATCGTCTTCGCGGGGTTTGTTCGCGACGATTAAATGTTGCACTTTTATTTTCACTGCCCTTTTCTTTTGCTGGCACCTTAACAAAGTTTGCAACGCCAGTCAGTAGGTCTGCAGTGGTGGTATAGCGCGCGTTCATCAGTGACTGACGCACGCTGGGGTCAGTTATGTGTCCTATCACAAGACTGATTAACTCGTGCGGTTTGAAAGCAATCTGCGTTTGTCCATAATATTTTAACTTATTTCGGGCGTACTCTGAGTACGACACGGCAGCATCACTATTGTAGTTCACTGCACGAGACAATCTTTCGCAAAGTCTGTCCTCCGTCACGAACACTGAACACAAGTCTTCCCGGAACGTTGCCCACGTCCTCGGGTTTCCCTCCCATCCTTTATACCATTTTTTGGCAGCACCCGTCAATGCATGGGTGGCCAAACTAAGTCTCTGTGACACGGGAAGTTTTTCCGTGATCTTTTCCACAATATTGCACCACTGATTCGCATCTTCGCCAAGATCAGACCCGCCGAACTCTGGTATGGCATCCGCGACTGCCCTATCATTTACCACAGGCGTAACAGTCGGAACTACACCGGACGCGACCGTTTCCATAAAACGTCGGAAAAGTTCATCAAACGACGGCGTACTAGATGTGCTCGGTGCACCCTCCATTGCGAACGTGAGTTTAATATAACTTGAACGTATCCCACTTCTGATGTTAGAAAACTCTATCTAATTTTCTCGCACACGATGCTTATTCCTTTCAGGTTCTGGGGTAAGTGCCAAGAGGTCAAACTTAGTCCTCTTACCCGAAGGCATTCTTGCCTTCCCCACTCCGTGGCCAGATCCTTCAGGAACAACGTTCCTTTTCATTCAGGCCATGCAATAACAAACTGCCTGCCTTTTCCACAGTCTTACAAACTGACAACAAACAGTCCTGCGACATCCGATAGCCATATGACTGCGAGTCAATCGCCATCGTCTGTCGCCTCACTTGGACACTCATAAACAACCTTTCGTTCAGACCTCACGCAGTCTATCCCTGTCATAAATCGTTCAAAGGCGAAATAGCATCGGCTAATTGCCCTCGACGACCCTCCCCTGCCCCTATATCTGTCGTTATCATTGTCTCTGCATGTGTCGCTGTCTCTGACTCTGAATGTGCCCCTACATCTGTCGCTATCCTTGTCTCTGCCTGTGTCTCTGTCTCTGACTCTGAAAGTGCCCCTATATCTGTCGCTATCCTTGTCTCTGCCTGTGTCTCTGTCTCTGTCTCTGACTCTGAAAGTGCCCCTATATCTGTCGCTATCCTTGTCTCTGCCTGTGTCTCTGTCTCTGTCTCTGTCTCTGTCTCTGTCTCTCTCTGTCTCTGCCTCTGCCTCCGAAAGTGCCCCTATATCTGTCGATATCCTTGTCTCTGCCTGTGTCTCTGTCTCTGACTCTGAAAGTGCCCCTATATCTGTCGCTATCCTTGTCTCCGCCTGTGTCTCTGTCTCTGACTCTGAATTTGCCCCTATATCTGTCGCTATCCTTGTCAATATCTCTGTCTGTGACTCTGAAAGTGCCCCTATATCTGTCGCTATCCTTGTCTCTGCCTGTGTCTCTGTCTCTGACTATGAATGTGCCCCTATATCTGTCGCTATCCTTGTCTCTGCCTGTGTCTCTGTCTCTGCCTTTGTCTCTGTCTCTGTTTCTGTCTCTGTCTCTGTCTCTGCCTCTGCCTCCGAAAGTGCCCCTATATCTGTCTTTATCCTTGTCTCTGCCTGTGTCTCTGTCTCTGACTCTGAAAGTGCCCCTATATCTGTCGCTATCCTTGTCTCTGCATGTGTCTCTGTCTCTGCCTCCGAAAGTGCCCCTATATCTGTCGCTATCCTTGTCTCTGCCTGTGTCTCTGTCTCTGACTCTGAAAGTGCCCCTATATCTGTCGTTATCATTGTCTCTGCATGTGTCGCTGTCTCTGACTCTGAATGTGCCCCTATATCTGTCGCTATCCTTGTCTCTGCCTGTGTCTCTGTCTCTGACTCTGAAAGTGCCCCTATATCTGTCGCTATCCTTGTCTCTGCCTGTGTCTCTGTCTCTGTCTCTGACTCTGCAAGTGCCCCTATATCTGTCGCTATCCTTGTCTCTGCCTGTGTCTCTGTCTCTGTCTCTGACTCTGAAAGTGCCCCTATATCTGTCGCTATCCTTGTCTCTGTCTGTGTCTCTGTCTCTGCCTTTGTCTCTGTCTCTGTCTCTGTCTCTGTCTCTGTCTCTGTCTCTGCCTCTGCCTCCGAAAGTGCCCCTATATCTGTCGCTAGCCTTGTCTCTGCCTGTGTCTCTGTCTCTGACTCTGAAAGTGCCCCTATATCT
The DNA here is from genome assembly GCA_945859555.1 of Megachile ligniseca. NCBI lineage: Eukaryota > Metazoa > Arthropoda > Insecta > Hymenoptera > Megachilidae > Megachile > Megachile ligniseca. The sequence goes on from CAMAOC010000306.1 coordinate 58,962, forward strand.
GTCGCTATCCTTGTCTCTGCATGTGTCGCTGTCTCTGACTCTGAATGTGCCCCTATATCTGTCGCTATCCTTGTCTCTGCCTGTGTCTCTGTCTCTGACTCTGAAAGTGCCCCTATATTTGTCGCTATCCTTGTCTCTGCCTGTGTCTCTGTCTCTGACTCCGAATGTGCCCCTATATCTGTCGCTATCCTTGTCTCTGCCTGTGTCTCTGTCTCTGTCTCTGTCTCTGTCTCTGACTCTGAAAGTGCCCCTATATCTGTCGCTATCCTTGTCTCTGTCTGTGTCTCTGTCTCTGCCTTTGTCTCTGTCTCTGCCTCTGTCTCTGTCTCTGTCTCTGTCTCTGCCTCTGAATCCGAAAGTGCCCCTATATCTGTCGCTATCCTTGTCTCTGCCTGTGTCTCTGTCTCTGACTCTGAAAGTGCCCCTATATCTGTCGCTATCCTTGTCTCTGCATGTGTCGCTGTCTCTGACTCCGAATGTGCCCCTATATCTGTCGCTATCCTTGTCTCTGCCTGTGTCTCTGTCTCTGTCTCTGTCTCTGTCTCTGACTCTGAAAGTGCCCCTATATCTGTCGCTATCCTTGTCTCTGCCAGTGTCTCTGTCTCTGACTCTGAAAGTGCCTCTATATCTGTCGCTATCCTTGTCTCTGCATGTGTCGCTGTCTCTGACTCTGAATGTGCCCCTATATCTGTCGCTATCCTTGTCTCTGCCTGTGTCTCTGTCTCTGACTCCGAAAGTGCCCATATATATGTCGCTATCCTTGTCTCTGTCTGTGTCTCTGTCTCTGTCTCTGTCTCTGTCTCTGTCTCCGTCTCTGTCTCTGTCTCTGTCTCTGTCTCTGTCTCTGTCTCTGTCTCTGTCTCTGTCTCTGTCTCTGTCTCTGTCTCTGTCTCTGTCTCTGTCTCTGTCTCTGTCTCTGTCGCTGTCTCTGTCTCTGTCTCTGTCTCTGTCTCTGTCTCTGTCTCTGTCTCTGTCTCTGTCTCTGTCTCTGTCTCTGTCTCTGTCTCTGTCTCTGTCTCTGTCTCTGTCTCTGTCTCTGTCTCTGTCTCTGTCTCTGTCTCTGTCTCTGTCTCTGTCTCTGTCTCTGTCTCTGTCGCTATCCTTGTCTCCGCCTGTGTCTCTGTCTCTGACTCTGAATTTGCCCCTATATCTGTCGCTATCCTTGTCAATGTCTCTGTCTCTGACTCTGAAAGTGCCCCTATATCTGTCGCTATCCTTGTCTCTGCCTGTGTCTCTGTCTCTGACTCTGAATGTGCCCCTATATCTGTCGCTATCCTTGTCTCTGCCTGTGTCTCTGTCTCTGTCTCTGTCTCTGTCTCTGACTCTGAAAGTGCCCCTATATCTGTCGCTATCCTTGTCTCTGTCTGAGTCTCTGTCTCTGCCTTTGTCTCTGTCTCTGTCTCTGTCTCTGTCTCTGTCTCTGCCTCTGCCTCCGAAAGTGCCCCTATATCTGTCGCTATCCTTGTCTCTGCCTGTGTCTCTGTCTCTGACTCTGAAAGTGCCCCTATATCTGTCGCTATCCTTGTCTCTGCATGTGTCGCCGCTGTCTCTGACTCTGAATGTGCCCCTATATCTGTCGCTATCCTTGTCTCTGCCTGTGTCTCTGTCTCTGACTCTGAAAGTGCCCCTATATCTGTCGCTATCCTTGTCTCTGCCTGTGTCTCTGTCTCTGACTCTGAATGTGCCCCTATATCTGTCGCTATCCTTGTCTCTGCCTGTGTCTCTGTCTCTGACTCCGAAAGTGCCCCTATATATGTCGCTATCCTTGTCTCTGTCTGTGTCTCTGTCTCTGTCTCTGTCTCTGTCTCTGTCCCTGTCGCTGTCTCTGTCTCTGTCTCTGTCTCTGTCTCTGTCTCTGTCTCTGTCTCTGTCTCTGTCTCTGTCTCTGTCTCTGTCTCTGTCTCTGTCTCTGTCTCTGTCTCTGTCTCTGTCTCTGTCTCTGTCTCTGTCTCTGTCTCTGTCTCTGTCTCTGTCTCTGTCTCTGTCTCTGTCTCTGTCTCTGTCTCTGTCTCTGTCTCTGTCTCTGTCTCTGTCTCTGTCTCTGTCTCTGTCTCTGTCTCTGTCTCTGTCTCTGTCTCTGTCTCTGTCTCTGTCTCTGTCTCTGTCTCTGTCTCTGTCTCTGTCTCTGAATCTGTCTCTGTCTCTGTCTCTGTCTCTGTCTCTGTCTCTGTCTCTGTCTCTGTCTCTGCCTCTGCCTCTGCCTCTGCCTCTGCCTCTGCCTCTGCCTCTGCCTCTGTCTCTGTCTCTGTCACTGTCTCTGTCTCTGTCTCCGAAAGTGGCCTTATAGCTGTCGCCATCCTTGTCAATGTCTCTGTCTCTGCATCCGAAAGTGCCCCTATATCTGTCGCTATCCTTGTCTCTGTCTCTGTCTCTGCCTCTGCCTCCGAAAGTGCCCCTATATCTGTCGCTATCCTTGTCTCTGCCTGTGTCTCTGTCTCTGACTCTGAAAGTGCCCCTATATCTGTCGTTATCATTGTCTCTGCATGTGTCGCTGTCTCTGACTCTGAATGTGCCCCTACATCTGTCGCTATCCTTGTCTCTGCCTGTGTCTCTGTCTCTGACTCTGAAAGTGCCCCTATATCTGTCGCTATCCTTGTCTCTGCCTGTGTCTCTGTCTCTGTCTCTGACTCTGAAAGTGCCCCTATATCTGTCGCTATCCTTGTCTCTGCCTGTGTCTCTGTCTCTGTCTCTGTCTCTGTCTCTGTCTCTCTCTGTCTCTGCCTCTGCCTCCGAAAGTGCCCCTATATCTGTCGCTATCCTTGTCTCTGCCTGTGTCTCTGTCTCTGACTCTGAAAGTGCCCCTATATCTGTCGCTATCCTTGTCTCCGCCTGTGTCTCTGTCTCTGACTCTGAATTTGCCCCTATATCTGTCGCTATCCTTGTCAATATCTCTGTCTGTGACTCTGAAAGTGCCCCTATATCTGTCGCTATCCTTGTCTCTGCCTGTGTCTCTGTCTCTGACTATGAATGTGCCCCTATATCTGTCGCTATCCTTGTCTCTGCCTGTGTCTCTGTCTCTGCCTTTGTCTCTGTCTCTGTTTCTGTCTCTGTCTCTGTCTCTGCCTCTGCCTCCGAAAGTGCCCCTATATCTGTCTTTATCCTTGTCTCTGCCTGTGTCTCTGTCTCTGACTCTGAAAGTGCCCCTATATGTGTCGCTATCCTTGTCTCTGCATGTGTCTCTGTCTCTGACTCTGAATGTGCCCCTATATCTGTCGCTATCCTTGTCTCTGCCTGTGTCTCTGTCTCTGTCTCTGACTCTGAAAGTGCCCCTATATCTGTCGCTATCCTTGTCTCTGCCTGTGTCTCTGTCTCTGACTCTGAATGTGCCCCTATATCTGTCGCTATCCTTGTCTCTGCCTGTGTCTCTGTCTCTGACTCCGAAAGTGCCCCTATATATGTCGCTATCCTTGTCTCTGTCTGTGTCTCTGTCTCTGTCTCTATCTCTGTCTCTGTCTCTGTCTCGGTCTCTGTCTCTGTCTCTGTCTCTGTCTCTGTCTCTGTCTCTGTCGCTGTCTCTGTCTCTGTCTCTGTCTCTGTCTCTGTCTCTGTCTCTGTCGCTATCCTTGTCTCCGCCTGTGTCTCTGTCTCTGACTCTGAATTTGCCCCTATATCTGTCGCTATCCTTGTCAATGTCTCTGTCTCTGACTCTGAAAGTGCCCCTATATCTGTCGCTATCCTTGTCTCTGCCTGTGTCTCTGTCTCTGACTCTGAATGTGCCGCTATATCTGTCGCTATCCTTGTCTCTGCCTGTGTCTCTGTCTCTGTCACTGACTCTGAAAGTGCCCCTATATCTGTCGCTATCCTTGTCTCTGTCTGTGTCTCTGTCTCTGCCTTTGTCTCTGTCTCTGTCTCTGTCTTTGTCTCTGTCTCTGTCTCTGCCTCTGCCTCCGAAAGTGCCCCTATATCTGTCGCTATCCTTGTCTCTGCCTGTGTCTCTGTCTCTGACTCTGAAAGTGCCCCTATATCTGTCGCTATCCTTGTCTCTGCATGTGTCGCTGTCTCTGACTCTGAATGTGCCCCTATATCTGTCGCTATCTTTGTCTCTGCCTGTGTCTCTGTCTCTGACTATGAATGTGCCCCTATATCTGTCGCTATCCTTGTCTCTGCCTGTGTCTCTGTCTCTGACCCTGAATGTGCCCCTACATCTGTCGCCTTCCTTGTCTCTGCCTGTGTCTCTGCCTCTGTCTCTGTCTCTGTCGCTGTCTCTGTCTCTGCCTCCGAAAGTGCCCCTATATCTGTCGCCATCCCTGTCAATGTCTCTGTCTCTGATTCTGAATGTGCCCCGATATCTGTCGCTATCCTTGTCTCTGCCAGTGTCTCTGTCTCTGTCTCTGTCGCTATCCTTGTCGCCGCCTGTGTCTCTGTCTCTGACTCTGAATTTGCCCCTATATCTGTCGCTATCCTTGTCAATGTCTCTGTCTCTGACTCTGAAAGTGCCCCTATATCTGTCGCTATCCTTGTCTCTGCCTGTGTCTCTGTCTCTGACTCTGAAAGTGCCCCTATATCTGTCGCTATCCTTGTCTCTGCCTGTGTCTCTGTCTCTGACTCTGAATGTGCCCCTATATCTGTCGCTATCCTTGTCTCTGCCTGTGTCTCTGTCTCTGTCTCTGTCTCTGCCTCTGACTCTGAAAGTGCCCCTATATCTGTCGCTATC
>CAMAOC010000307.1:0-63488 GCA_945859555.1 Megachile ligniseca
ATAATAATAATAGTAATACGAATAATAATAACAGTTATAGCGATAATAATAATACTAATAATAAGGATAATAATAACAGTTATAAGGATAAAGCCAAGAGGAATAGGGATAATAATAATAGTAATAGGCGTAATAATAACAGTTATAGCGATAATAATAATAGTAATAAGGATAATAATAATAGTTATAAGGATAAAGACAAGAGTAATACGGATAGTAACAATAGAATAAGGATAATAATAATAGTTATAAGGATAAAGCCAAGAGGAATAGGGATAATAATAATACTAATAGGAGTAATAATAACAGTTATAGCGATAATAATAATAGTAATATGTATAAGAATAATAGTTATAAGGATAAAGGCAAAAGTAATACGGATAGTAACAATAGAATAAGGATAAGAATAATAGTTATAGCGATAATAATAATAATAATTAGGATAATAATAATAGTTATAAGGATAAAGCCAAGAGGAATAGGGATAATAATAATAGTAATAAGTATAAGAATAGTAGTTATAGCGATAATAATAATAATAATTAGGATAATAATAATAGTTATGAGGATAAAGCCAAGAGGAATAGGGATAATAATAATAGTAATAAGAATAAGAATAGTAGTTATAGCGATAATAATAATATCATACAATATCATATAATATCATAATATCATATATAATAATATAATAATAATAAGGATAATAATAATAGTTATAAGGATAAAGGCAAGAGTAATACAGATAGTAACAATAGAATAAGGATAATAATAACAGTTATAGCGATAATAATAATAATAATAATAATAAGGATAATAATAATAGTTATAAGGATAAAGCCAAGAGGAATAGGGATAATAATAATAGTACTAAGTATAAGAATAGTAGTTATAGCGATAATAATAATAATAATTAGGATAATAATAATAGTTATAAGGATAAAGCCAAGAGGAATAGGGATAATATTAATAGTAATAAGAGTAATAATAACAGTTATAGCGATAATAATAATAGTAATAAGTATAAGAATAATAGTTATAAGAATAAAGGCAAGAGTAATGCGGATAGTAACAATAGAATAAGGATAATAATAATAGTTATAAGGATAAAGCCAAGAGGAATAGGGATAATATTAATAGTAATAGGAGTATTAATAACAGTTATAGCGATAATAATAATAGTAATAAGTATAAGAATAATAGTTATAAGGATAAAGGCAAAAGTAATGCGGATAGTGACAATAGAATAAGGATAAGAATAATAGTTATAGCGATAATATTAATAATCATAAGGCTAATAATAATAGTTACAAGGATAAAGACAAGAGGAATAGGGATAATAATAATAGTAATAACAATAATAATAACAGTTATAGTGATAATAATAATAGTAATAAGGATAAAAAAATAGTTATAAGGATAAAGGCAAGAGTAATGCGGATGGTAACAATAGAATGAGGAAAATAATAATAGTAATAAGAATAATAATAACAGTTATAGCGATAATAATAATAGTAATAAGGATAATAATAACAGTTACAGCGATAATAATAATAGTAACAAGGATAATAATAGTGGTTATAAGGATAATGACAAGAGGAATATTGATAATAATAATAGTAATAAGAATAATGATAACAGTTATAGCGATAATAATAATAATAATAAGGATAATAATAACAGTTATAAGGATAAAGCCAAGAGGAATAGGGATAATAATAATAGTAATAGGAGTAATAATAACAGTTATAGCGATAGTAATAATAGTAATAAGGATAATAATAACAGTTACAGCGATAATAATAATAGTAACAAGGATAATAATAGTGGTTATAAAGATAATGACAAGAGGAATATTGATAATAATAATAGTAATAAGAATAATGATAACAGTTATAGCGATAATAATAATAATAATAAGGATAATAATAACAGTTATAAGGATAAAGCCAAGAGGAATAGGGATAATAATAATAGTAATAGGAGTAATAATAACAGTTATAGCGATAGTAATAATAGTAATAAGGATAATAATAACAGTTACAGCGATAATAATAATAGTAACAAGGATAATAATAGTGGTTATAAGGATAATGACAAGAGGAATATTGATAATAATAATAGTAATAAGAATAATTATAATAGTTATAGCGATAATAATAATAGTAATACGAATAATAATAACAGTTATAGCGATAATAATAATACTAATAATAAGGATAATAATAACAGTTATAAGGATAAAGCCAAGAGGAATAGGGATAATAATAATAGTAATAGGAGTAATATTAACAGTTACAGCGATAATAATAATAGTAATAAGGATAATAATAATAGTTATAAGGATAAAGACAAGAGTAATACGGATAGTAACAATAGAATAAGGATAATAATAATAGTTATAAGGATAAAGCCAAGAGGAATAGGGATAATAATAATAGTAATAAGAGTAATAATAACAGTTATAGCGATAGTAATAATAGTAATATGTATAAGAATAATAGTTATAAGGATAAAGGCAAAAGTAATACGGATAGTAACAATAGAATAAGGATAAGAATATTAGTTATAGCGATAATATTAATAATCATAAGGATAATAATAATAGTTATAAGGATAAAGCCAAGAGGAATAGGGATAATAATAATAGTAATAAGTATAAGAATAGTAGTTATAGCGATAATAATAATAATAATTTGGATAATAATAATAGTTATAGGGATAAAGACAAGAGGAATAGGGATAATAATAATAGTAATAAGAATAATAATAACAGTTATAGCGATAATAATAATACTAATAATAAGGATAATAATAACAGTTATAAGGATAAAGCCAAGAGGAATAGGGATAATATTAATAGTGATAAGTATAATAATAACAGTTATAGCGATAATAATAATAATAATTAGGATAATAATAATAGTTATAAGGATAAAGCCAAGAGGAATAGGGATAATAATAATAGTAATAAGTATAAGAATAGTAGTTATAGCGATAATAATAATAATAATAATAAGGATAATAATAACAGTTATAAGGATAAAGCCAAGAGGAATAGGGATAATATTAATAGTGATAAGTATAATAATAACAGTTGTAGCGATAATAATAATAGTAACAAGGATAATAATAGTAGTTATAAGGATAATGACAAGAGGAATAGGGATAATAATAATAGTAATAAGAATAATGATAACAGTTATAGCGATAATAATAATAGTAATAAGGATAATAATAATAGTTATAAGGATAAAGGCGAGCGTAATACGGATAGTAACAATAGAATAAGGATAAGAATAATAGTTATAGCGATAATAATAATATTAATTAGGATAATAATAATAGTTATAGGGATAAAGACAAGAGGAATAGCGATAATAATAATAGTAATAAGGATAAAAAAATAGTTATAAGGATAAAAAAATAGTTATAAGGATAAAGGCAAGAGTAATGCGGATAGTAACAATAGAATGAGGATAATAATAATAGTAATAAGAATAATAATAACAGTTATAGCGATAATAATAATAGTAATAAGGATAATAATAACAGTTACAGCAATAATAATAATAGTAACAAGGATAATAATAGTGGTTATAAGGATAATGACAAGAGGAATATTGATAATAATAATAGTAATAAGAGTAATGATAACAGTTATAGCGATAATAATAATAATAATAAGGATAATAATAATAGTTATAAGGATAAAGACAAGAGGAATAGGGATAATAATTATAGTAATAAGAATAATAATAATAGTTATAGCGATAATAATAATAATAATTAGGATAATAATAATGGTTGTAAGGATAAAGCCAAGAGGAATAGGGATAATATGAATAGCGATAAGTATAATAATAACAGTTATAGCGATAATAATAATAGTTATAAGGATAAAGACAAGAGTAATACGGATAGTAACAATAGAATAAGGATAATAATAATATTTATAAGGATAAAGCCAAGAGGAATAGGGATAATAATAATAGTAATAGGAGTAATAATAACAGTTATAGCGATAGTAATAATAGTAATATGTATAAGAATAATAGTTATAAGGATAAAGGCAAAAGTAATACGGATAGTAACAATAGAATAAGGATAAGAATATTAGTTATAGCGATAATATTAATAATCATAAGGATAATAATAATAGTTATAAGGATAAAGCCAAGAGGAATAGGGATAATAATAATAGTAATAAGTATAAGAATAGTAGTTATAGCGATAATAATAATAATAATTAGGATAATAATAATAGTTATGAGGATAAAGCCAAGAGGAATAGGGATAATAATAATAGTAATAAGAATAAGAATAGTAGTTATAGCGATAATAATAATAATAATAATAATAAGGATAATAATAATAGTTATAAGGATAAAACCAAGAGGAATAGGGATAATAATAATAGTAATAAGTATAAGAATAGTAGTTATAGCGATAATAATAATAATAATTAGGATAATAATAATAGTTATAGGGAGAAAGACAAGAGGAATAGGGATAATAATAATAGTAATAAGAATAATAATAACAGTTATAGCGATAATAATAATAGTAATAAGGATAAAAAAATAGTTATAAGAATAAAGGCAAGAGTAATGCGGATAGTAACAATAGAATAAGGATAATAATAACAGTTATAAGGATAAAGCCAAGAGGAATAGGGATAATATTAATAGTAATAGGAGTAATAATAACAGTTATAGCGATAATAATAATAGTAATAAGTATAAGAATAATAGTTATAAGGATAAAGGCAAAAGTAATACGGATAGTGACAATAGAATTAGGATAAGAATAATAGTTATAGCGATAATATTAATAATCATAAGGCTAATAATAATAGTTACAAGGATAAAGACAAGAGGAATAGGGATAATAATAATAGTAATAACAATAATAATAACAGTTATAGTGATAATAATAATAGTAATAAGGATAAAAAAATAGTTATAAGGATAAAGGCAAGAGCAATGCGGATGGTAACAATAGAATGAGGAAAATAATAATAGTAATAAGAATAATAATAACAGTTATAGCGATAATAATAATAGTAATAAGGATAATAATAACAGTTACAGCGATAATAATAATAGTAACAAGGATAATAATAGTGCTTATAAGGATAATGACAAGAGGAATATTGATAATAATAATAGTAATAAGAATAATGATAACAGTTATAGCGATAATAATAATAATAATAATAAGGATAATAATAAGAGTTATAAGGATAAAGACAAGAGGAATAGGGATAATAATAATAGTAATAAGAATAATAATAATAGTTATAGCGATAATAATAATAGTAATACGAATAATAATAACAGTTATAGCGATAATAATAATACTAATAATAAGGATAATAATAACAGTTATAAGGATAAAGCCAAGAGGAATAGGGATAATAATAATAGTAATAGGCGTAATAATAACAGTTATAGCGATAATAATAATAGTAATAAGGATAATAATAATAGTTATAAGGATAAAGACAAGAGTAATACGGATAGTAACAATAGAATAAGGATAATAAAAATAGTTATAAGGATAAAGCCAAGAGGAATAGGGATAATAATAATAGTAATAGGAGTAATAATAACAGTTATAGCGATAGTAATAATAGTAATATGTATAAGAATAATAGTTATAAGGATAAAGGCAAAAGTAATACGGATAGTAACAATAGAATAAGGATAAGAATATTAGTTATAGCGATAATATTAATAATCATAAGGATAATAATAATAGTTATAAGGATAAAGCCAAGAGGAATAGGGATAATAATAATAGTAATAAGTATAAGAATAGTAGTTATAGCGATAATAATAATAATAATTTGGATAATAATAATAGTTATAGGGATAAAGACAAGAGGAATAGGGATAATAATAATAGTAATAAGAATAATAATAACAGTTATAGCGATAATAATAATACTAATAATAAGGATAATAATAACAGTTATAAGGATAAAGCCAAGAGGAATAGGGATAATATTAATAGTGATAAGTATAATAATAACAGTTATAGCGATAATAATAATAATAATTAGGATAATAATAATAGTTATAAGGATAAAGCCAAGAGGAATAGGGATAATAATAATAGTAATAAGTATAAGAATAGTAGTTATAGCGATAATAATAATAATAATAATAAGGATAATAATAACAGTTATAAGGATAAAGCCAAGAGGAATAGGGATAATATTAATAGTGATAAGTATAATAATAACAGTTGTAGCGATAATAATAATAGTAACAAGGATAATAATAGTAGTTATAAGGATAATGACAAGAGGAATAGGGATAATAATAATAGTAATAAGAATAATGATAACAGTTATAGCGATAATAATAATAGTAATAAGGATAATAATAATAGTTATAAGGATAAAGGCGAGCGTAATACGGATAGTAACACTAGAATAAGGATAAGAATAATAGTTATAGCGATAATAATAATAATAATTAGGATAATAATAATAGTTATAGGGATAAAGACAAGAGGAATAGCGATAATAATAATAGTAATAAGGATAAAAAAATAGTTATAAGGATAAAAAAATAGTTATAAGGATAAAGGCAAGAGTAATGCGGATAGTAACAATAGAATGAGGATAATAATAATAGTAATAAGAATAATAATAACAGTTATAGCGATAATAATAATAGTAATAAGGATAATAATAACAGTTACAGCAATAATAATAATAGTAACAAGGATAATAATAGTGGTTATAAGGATAATGACAAGAGGAATATTGATAATAATAATAGTAATAAGAGTAATGATAACAGTTATAGCGATAATAATAATAATAATAAGGATAATAATAATAGTTATAAGGATAAAGACAAGAGGAATAGGGATAATAATAATAGTAATAAGAATAATAATAATAGTTATAGCGATAATAATAATAATAATTAGGATAATAATAATGGTTGTAAGGATAAAGCCAAGAGGAATAGGGATAATATGAATAGCGATAAGTATAATAATAACAGTTATAGCGATAATAATAATAGTTATAAGGATAAAGACAAGAGTAATACGGATAGTAACAATAGAATAAGGATAATAATAATATTTATAAGGATAAAGCCAAGAGGAATAGGGATAATAATAATAGTAATAGGAGTAATAATAACAGTTATAGCGATAGTAATAATAGTAATATGTATAAGAATAATAGTTATAAGGATAAAGGCAAAAGTAATACGGATAGTAACAATAGAATAAGGATAAGAATATTAGTTATAGCGATAATATTAATAATCATAAGGATAATAATAATAGTTATAAGGATAAAGCCAAGAGGAATAGGGATAATAATAATAGTAATAAGTATAAGAATAGTAGTTATAGCGATAATAATAATAATAATTAGGATAATAATAATAGTTATGAGGATAAAGCCAAGAGGAATAGGGATAATAATAATAGTAATAAGAATAAGAATAGTAGTTATAGCGATAATAATAATATCATACAATATCATATAATATCATAATATCATATATAATAATATAATAATAATAAGGATAATAATAATAGTTATAATGATAAAGGCAAGAGTAATACAGATAGTAACAATAGAATAAGGATAATAATAACAGTTATAGCGATAATAATAATAATAATAATAATAAGGATAATAATAATAGTTATAAGGATAAAACCAAGAGGAATAGGGATAATAATAATAGTAATAAGTATAAGAATAGTAGTTATAGCGATAATAATAATAATAATTAGGATAATAATAATAGTTATAGGGAGAAAGACAAGAGGAATAGGGATAATAATAATAGTAATAAGAATAATAATAACAGTTATAGCGATAATAATAATAGTAATAAGGATAAAAAAATAGTTATAAGAATAAAGGCAAGAGTAATGCGGATAGTAACAATAGAATAAGGATAATAATAACAGTTATAAGGATAAAGCCAAGAGGAATAGGGATAATATTAATAGTAATAGGAGTAATAATAACAGTTATAGCGATAATAATAATAGTAATAAGTATAAGAATAATAGTTATAAGGATAAAGGCAAAAGTAATACGGATAGTGACAATAGAATTAGGATAAGAATAATAGTTATAGCGATAATATTAATAATCATAAGGCTAATAATAATAGTTACAAGGATAAAGACAAGAGGAATAGGGATAATAATAATAGTAATAACAATAATAATAACAGTTATAGTGATAATAATAATAGTAATAAGGATAAAAAAATAGTTATAAGGATAAAGGCAAGAGCAATGCGGATGGTAACAATAGAATGAGGAAAATAATAATAGTAATAAGAATAATAATAACAGTTATAGCGATAATAATAATAGTAATAAGGATAATAATAACAGTTACAGCGATAATAATAATAGTAACAAGGATAATAATAGTGCTTATAAGGATAATGACAAGAGGAATATTGATAATAATAATAGTAATAAGAATAATGATAACAGTTATAGCGATAATAATAATAATAATAATAAGGATAATAATAAGAGTTATAAGGATAAAGACAAGAGGAATAGGGATAATAATAATAGTAATAAGAATAATAATAATAGTTATAGCGATAATAATAATAGTAATACGAATAATAATAACAGTTATAGCGATAATAATAATACTAATAATAAGGATAATAATAACAGTTATAAGGATAAAGCCAAGAGGAATAGAGATAATAATAATAGTAATAGGCGTAATAATAACAGTTATAGCGATAATAATAATAGTAATAAGGATAATAATAATAGTTATAAGGATAAAGACAAGAGTAATACGGATAGTAACAATAGAATAAGGATAATAATAATAGTTATAAGGATAAAGCCAAGAGGAATAGGGATAATAATAATAGTAATAGGAGTAATAATAACAGTTATAGCGATAATAATAATAGTAATATGTATAAGAATAATAGTTATAAGGATAAAGGCAAAAGTAATACGGATAGTAACAATAGAATAAGGATAAGAATAATAGTTATAGCGATAATAATAATAATAATTAGGATAATAATAATAGTTATAAGGATAAAGCCAAGAGGAATAGGGATAATAATAATAGTAATAAGTATAAGAATAGTAGTTATAGCGATAATAATAATAATAATTAGGATAATAATAATAGTTATGAGGATAAAGCCAAGAGGAATAGGGATAATAATAATAGTAATAAGAATAAGAATAGTAGTTATAGCGATAATAATAATATCATACAATATCATATAATATCATAATATCATATATAATAATATAATAATAATAAGGATAATAATAATAGTTATAAGGATAAAGGCAAGAGTAATACAGATAGTAACAATAGAATAAGGATAATAATAACAGTTATAGCGATAATAATAATAATAATAATAATAAGGATAATAATAATAGTTATAAGGATAAAGCCAAGAGGAATAGGGATAATAATAATAGTACTAAGTATAAGAATAGTAGTTATAGCGATAATAATAATAATTAGGATAATAATAATAGTTATAAGGATAAAGCCAAGAGGAATAGGGATAAAATTAATAGTAATAAGAGTAATAATAACAGTTATAGCGATAATAATAATAGTAATAAGTATAAGAATAATAGTTATAAGAATAAAGGCAAGAGCAATGCGGATAGTAACAATAGAATAAGGATAATAATAATAGTTATAAGGATAAAGCCAAGAGGAATAGGGATAATATTAATAGTAATAGGAGTATTAATAACAGTTATAGCGATAATAATAATAGTAATAAGTATAAGAATAATAGTTATAAGGATAAAGGCAAAAGTAATACGGATAGTGACAATAGAATAAGGATAAGAATAATAGTTATAGCGATAATATTAATAATCATAAGGCTAATAATAATAGTTACAAGGATAAAGACAAGAGGAATAGGGATAATAATAATAGTAATAACAATAATAATAACAGTTATAGTGATAATAATAATAGTAATAAGGATAAAAAAATAGTTATAAGGATAAAGGCAAGAGTAATGCGGATGGTAACAATAGAATGAGGAAAATAATAATAGTAATAAGAATAATAATAACAGTTATAGCGATAATAATAATAGTAATAAGGATAATAATAACAGTTACAGCGATAATAATAATAGTAACAAGGATAATAATAGTGGTTATAAGGATAATGACAAGAGGAATATTGATAATAATAATAGTAATAAGAATAATTATAATAGTTATAGCGATAATAATAATAGTAATACGAATAATAATAACAGTTATAGCGATAATAATAATACTAATAATAAGGATAATAATAACAGTTATAAGGATAAAGCCAAGAGGAATAGGGATAATAATAATAGTAATAGGAGTAATATTAACAGTTACAGCGATAATAATAATAGTAATAAGGATAATAATAATAGTTATAAGGATAAAGACAAGAGTAATACGGATAGTAACAATAGAATAAGGATAATAATAATAGTTATAAGGATAATAATAATAGTTATAAGGATAAAGCCAAGAGGAATAGGGATAATAATAATAGTAATAAGAGTAATAATAACAGTTATAGCGATAGTAATAATAGTAATATGTATAAGAATAATAGTTATAAGGATAAAGGCAAAAGTAATACGGATAGTAACAATAGAATAAGGATAAGAATATTAGTTATAGCGATAATATTAATAATCATAAGGATAATAATAATAGTTATAAGGATAAAGCCAAGAGGAATAGGGATAATAATAATAGTAATAAGTATAAGAATAGTAGTTATAGCGATAATAATAATAATAATTTGGATAATAATAATAGTTATAGGGATAAAGACAAGAGGAATAGGGATAATAATAATAGTAATAAGAATAATAATAACAGTTATAGCGATAATAATAATACTAATAATAAGGATAATAATAACAGTTATAAGGATAAAGCCAAGAGGAATAGGGATAATATTAATAGTGATAAGTATAATAATAACAGTTATAGCGATAATAATAATAATAATTAGGATAATAATAATAGTAATAAGGATAAAGCCAAGAGGAATAGGGATAATAATAATAGTAATAAGTATAAGAATAGTAGTTATAGCGATAATAATAATAATAATAATAAGGATAATAATAACAGTTATAAGGATAAAGCCAAGAGGAATAGGGATAATATTAATAGTGATAAGTATAATAATAACAGTTGTAGCGATAATAATAATAGTAACAAGGATAATAATAGTAGTTATAAGGATAATGACAAGAGGAATAGGGATAATAATAATAGTAATAAGAATAATGATAACAGTTATAGCGATAATAATAATAGTAATAAGGATAATAATAATAGTTATAAGGATAAAGGCGAGCGTAATACGGATAGTAACAATAGAATAAGGATAAGAATAATAGTTATAGCGATAATAATAATATTAATTAGGATAATAATAATAGTTATAGGGATAAAGACAAGAGGAATAGCGATAATAATAATAGTAATAAGGATAAAAAAATAGTTATAAGGATAAAAAAATAGTTATAAGGATAAAGGCAAGAGTAATGCGGATAGTAACAATAGAATGAGGATAATAATAATAGTAATAAGAATAATAATAACAGTTATAGCGATAATAATAATAGTAATAAGGATAATAATAACAGTTACAGCAATAATAATAATAGTAACAAGGATAATAATAGTGGTTATAAGGATAATGACAAGAGGAATATTGATAATAATAATAGTAATAAGAGTAATGATAACAGTTATAGCGATAATAATAATAATAATAAGGATAATAATAATAGTTATAAGGATAAAGACAAGAGGAATAGGGATAATAATTATAGTAATAAGAATAATAATAATAGTTATAGCGATAATAATAATAATAATTAGGATAATAATAATGGTTGTAAGGATAAAGCCAAGAGGAATAGGGATAATATGAATAGCGATAAGTATAATAATAACAGTTATAGCGATAATAATAATAGTTATAAGGATAAAGACAAGAGTAATACGGATAGTAACAATAGAATAAGGATAATAATAATATTTATAAGGATAAAGCCAAGAGGAATAGGGATAATAATAATAGTAATAGGAGTAATAATAACAGTTATAGCGATAGTAATAATAGTAATATGTATAAGAATAATAGTTATAAGGATAAAGGCAAAAGTAATACGGATAGTAACAATAGAATAAGGATAAGAATATTAGTTATAGCGATAATATTAATAATCATAAGGATAATAATAATAGTTATAAGGATAAAGCCAAGAGGAATAGGGATAATAATAATAGTAATAAGTATAAGAATAGTAGTTATAGCGATAATAATAATAATAATTAGGATAATAATAATAGTTATGAGGATAAAGCCAAGAGGAATAGGGATAATAATAATAGTAATAAGAATAAGAATAGTAGTTATAGCGATAATAATAATATCATACAATATCATATAATATCATAATATCATATATAATAATATAATAATAATAAGGATAATAATAATAGTTATAATGATAAAGGCAAGAGTAATACAGATAGTAACAATAGAATAAGGATAATAATAACAGTTATAGCGATAATAATAATAATAATAATAATAAGGATAATAATAATAGTTATAAGGATAAAACCAAGAGGAATAGGGATAATAATAATAGTAATAAGTATAAGAATAGTAGTTATAGCGATAATAATAATAATAATTAGGATAATAATAATAGTTATAGGGAGAAAGACAAGAGGAATAGGGATAATAATAATAGTAATAAGAATAATAATAACAGTTATAGCGATAATAATAATAGTAATAAGGATAAAAAAATAGTTATAAGAATAAAGGCAAGAGTAATGCGGATAGTAACAATAGAATAAGGATAATAATAACAGTTATAAGGATAAAGCCAAGAGGAATAGGGATAATATTAATAGTAATAGGAGTAATAATAACAGTTATAGCGATAATAATAATAGTAATAAGTATAAGAATAATAGTTATAAGGATAAAGGCAAAAGTAATACGGATAGTGACAATAGAATTAGGATAAGAATAATAGTTATAGCGATAATATTAATAATCATAAGGCTAATAATAATAGTTACAAGGATAAAGACAAGAGGAATAGGGATAATAATAATAGTAATAACAATAATAATAACAGTTATAGTGATAATAATAATAGTAATAAGGATAAAAAAATAGTTATAAGGATAAAGGCAAGAGCAATGCGGATGGTAACAATAGAATGAGGAAAATAATAATAGTAATAAGAATAATAATAACAGTTATAGCGATAATAATAATAGTAATAAGGATAATAATAACAGTTACAGCGATAATAATAATAGTAACAAGGATAATAATAGTGCTTATAAGGATAATGACAAGAGGAATATTGATAATAATAATAGTAATAAGAATAATGATAACAGTTATAGCGATAATAATAATAATAATAATAAGGATAATAATAAGAGTTATAAGGATAAAGACAAGAGGAATAGGGATAATAATAATAGTAATAAGAATAATAATAATAGTTATAGCGATAATAATAATAGTAATACGAATAATAATAACAGTTATAGCGATAATAATAATACTAATAATAAGGATAATAATAACAGTTATAAGGATAAAGCCAAGAGGAATAGGGATAATAATAATAGTAATAGGCGTAATAATAACAGTTATAGCGATAATAATAATAGTAATAAGGATAATAATAATAGTTATAAGGATAAAGACAAGAGTAATACGGATAGTAACAATAGAATAAGGATAATAATAATAGTTATAAGGATAAAGCCAAGAGGAATAGGGATAATAATAATAGTAATAGGAGTAATAATAACAGTTATAGCGATAATAATAATAGTAATATGTATAAGAATAATAGTTATAAGGATAAAGGCAAAAGTAATACGGATAGTAACAATAGAATAAGGATATGAATAATAGTTATAGCGATAATAATAATAATAATTAGGATAATAATAATAGTTATAAGGATAAAGCCAAGAGGAATAGGGATAATAATAATAGTAATAAGTATAAGAATAGTAGTTATAGCGATAATAATAATAATAATTAGGATAATAATAATAGTTATGAGGATAAAGCCAAGAGGAATAGGGATAATAATAATAGTAATAAGAATAAGAATAGTAGTTATAGCGATAATAATAATATCATACAATATCATATAATATCATAATATCATATATAATAATATAATAATAATAAGGATAATAATAATAGTTATAAGGATAAAGGCAAGAGTAATACAGATAGTAACAATAGAATAAGGATAATAATAACAGTTATAGCGATAATAATAATAATAATAATAATAAGGATAATAATAATAGTTATAAGGATAAAGCCAAGAGGAATAGGGATAATAATAATAGTACTAAGTATAAGAATAGTAGTTATAGCGATAATAATAATAATAATTAGGATAATAATAATAGTTATAAGGATAAAGCCAAGAGGAATAGGGATAATATTAATAGTAATAGGAGTAATAATAACAGTTATAGCGATAATAATAATAGTAATAAGTATAAGAATAATAGTTATAAGAATAAAGGCAAGAGTAATGCGGATAGTAACAATAGAATAAGGATAATAATAATAGTTATAAGGATAAAGCCAAGAGGAATAGGGATAATATTAATAGTAATAGGAGTATTAATAACAGTTATAGCGATAATAATAATAGTAATAAGTATAAGAATAATAGTTATAAGGATAAAGGCAAAAGTAATACGGATAGTGACAATAGAATAAGGATAAGAATAATAGTTATAGCGATAATATTAATAATCATAAGGCTAATAATAATAGTTACAAGGATAAAGACAAGAGGAATAGGGATAATAATAATAGTAATAACAATAATAATAACAGTTATAGTGATAATAATAATAGTAATAAGGATAAAAAAATAGTTATAAGGATAAAGGCAAGAGTAATGCGGATGGTAACAATAGAATGAGGAAAATAATAATAGTAATAAGAATAATAATAACAGTTATAGCGATAATAATAATAGTAATAAGGATAATAATAACAGTTACAGCGATAATAATAATAGTAACAAGGATAATAATAGTGGTTATAAGGATAATGACAAGAGGAATATTGATAATAATAATAGTAATAAGAATAATGATAACAGTTATAGCGATAATAATAATAATAATAAGGATAATAATAACAGTTATAAGGATAAAGCCAAGAGGAATAGGGATAATAATAATAGTAATAGGAGTAATAATAACAGTTATAGCGATAGTAATAATAGTAATAAGGATAATAATAACAGTTACAGCGATAATAATAATAGTAACAAGGATAATAATAGTGGTTATAAGGATAATGACAAGAGGAATATTGATAATAATAATAGTAATAAGAATAATGATAACAGTTATAGCGATAATAATAATAATAATAATAAGGATAATAATAATAGTTATAAGGATAAAGACAAGAGGAATAGGGATAATAATAATAGTAATAAGAATAATAATAACAGTTATAGCGATAATAATAATACTAATAATAAGGATAATAATAACAGTTATAAGGATAAAGCCAAGAGGAATAGGGATAATATTAATAGTGATAAGTATAATAATAACAGTTATAGCGATAATAATAATAGTAATATGTATAAGAATAATAGTTATAAGGATAAAGGCAAAAGAAATACGGATAGTAACAATAGAATAAGGATAAGAATAATAGTTATAGCGATAATATTAATAATCATAAGGATAATAATGATAGTTACAAGGATAAGGACAAGAGGAATAGTGATAATAATAATAGTAATGAGAATAATAATAACAGTGATAGCGATAATAATAATAGTAACAAGGATAATAATAGTAGTTATAAGGATAATGACAAGAGGAATAGGGATAATAATAATAGTAATAAGAATAATGATAATAGTTATAGCGATAATAATAATAGTAATAAGGATAATAATAATAGTTATAAGGATAAAGGCGAGCGTAATACGGATAGTAACAATAGAATAAGGATAAGAATAATAGTTATAGCGATAAAAATAATAATAATTAGGATAATAATAATAGTTATAAGGATAAAGCCAAGAGGAATAGGGATAATAATAATAGTAATAAGTATAAGAATAGTAGTTATAGCGATAATAATAATAATAATAATAAGGATAATAATAACAGTTATAAGGATAAAGCCAAGAGGAATAGGGATAATATTAATAGTGATAAGTATAATAATAACAGTTGTAGCGATAATAATAATAGTAACAAGGATAATAATAGAAGTTATAAGGATAATGACAAGAGGAATAGGGATAATAATAATAGTAATAAGAATAATGATAACAGTTATAGCGATAATAATAATAGTAATAAGGATAATAATAATAGTTATAAGGATAAAGGCGAGCGTAATACGGATAGTAACAATAGAATAAGGATAAGAATAATAGTTATAGCGATAATAATAATAATAATTAGGATAATAATAATAGTTATAGGGATAAAGACAAGAGGAATAGGGATAATAATAATAGTAATAAGAATAATAATAATAGTTATAGCGATAATAATAATAATAATAATTAGGATAATAATAATGGTTGTAAGGATAAAGACAAGAGGAATAGGGATAATAATAATAGTAATAAGAATAATAATAACAGTTATAGCGATAATAATAATACTAATAATAAGGATAATAATAACAGTTATAAGGATAAAGCCAAGAGGAATAGGGATAATATGAATAGCGATAAGTATAATAATAACAGTTATAGCGATAATAATAATAGTTATAAGGATAAAGACAAGAGTAATACGGATAGTAACAATAGAATAAGGATAATAATAATATTTATATGGATAAAGCCAAGAGGAATAGGGATAATAATAATAGTAATAGGAGTAATAATAACAGTTATAGCGATAGTAATAATAGTAATATGTATAAGAATAATAGTTATAAGGATAAAGGCAAAAGTAATACGGATAGTAACAATAGAATAAGGATAAGAATATTAGTTATAGCGATAATATTAATAATCATAAGGATAATAATAATAGTTATAAGGATAAAGCCAAGAGGAATAGGGATAATAATAATAGTAATAAGTATAAGAATAGTAGTTATAGCGATAATAATAATAGTAACAAGGATAATAATAGTGGTTATAAGGATAATGACAAGAGGAATATTGATAATAATAATAGTAATAAGAATAATGATAACAGTTATAGCGATAATAATAATAATAATAAGGATAATAATAACAGTTATAAGGATAAAGCCAAGAGGAATAGGGATAATAATAATAGTAATAGGAGTAATAATAACAGTTATAGCGATAGTAATAATAGTAATAAGGATAATAATAACAGTTACAGCGATAATAATAATAGTAACAAGGATAATAATAGTGGTTATAAGGATAATGACAAGAGGAATATTGATAATAATAATAGTAATAAGAATAATGATAACAGTTATAGCGATAATAATAATAATAATAATAAGGATAATAATAATAGTTATAAGGATAAAGACAAGAGGAATAGGGATAATAATAATAGTAATAAGAATAATAATAATAGTTATAGCGATAATAATAATAGTAATACGAATAATAATAACAGTTATAGCGATAATAATAATACTAATAATAAGGATAATAATAACAGTTATAAGGATAAAGCCAAGAGGAATAGGGATAATAATAATAGTAATAGGAGTAATATTAACAGTTACAGCGATAATAATAATAGTAATAAGGATAATAATAATAGTTATAAGGATAAAGACAAGAATAATACGGATAGTAACAATAGAATAAGGATAATAATAATAGTTATAAGGATAAAGCCAAGAGGAATAGGGATAATAATAATAGTAATAGGAGTAATAATAACAGTTATAGCGATAATAATAATAGTAATATGTATAAGAATAATAGTTATAAGGATAAAGGCAAAAGTAATACGGATAGTAACAATAGAATAAGGATAAGAATAATAGTTATAGCGATAATAATAATAATAATTAGGATAATAATAATAGTTATAAGGATAAAGCCAAGAGGAATAGGGATAATAATAATTGTAATAAGTATAAGAATAGTAGTTATAGCGATAATAATAATAATAATTAGGATAATAATAATAGTTATGAGGATAAAGACAAGAGGAATAGGGATAATAATAATAGTAATAAGAATAATAATAACAGTTATAGCGATAATAATAATACTAATAATAAGGATAATAATAACAGTTATAAGGATAAAGCCAAGAGGAATAGGGATAATATTAATAGTGATAAGTATAATAATAACAGTTATAGCGATAATAATAATAGTAATATGTATAAGAATAATAGTTATAAGGATAAAGGCAAAAGAAATACGGATAGTAACAATAGAATAAGGATAAGAATAATAGTTATAGCGATAATATTAATAATCATAAGGATAATAATGATAGTTACAAGGATAAGGACAAGAGGAATAGTGATAATAATAATAGTAATGAGAATAATAATAACAGTGATAGCGATAATAATAATAGTAACAAGGATAATAATAGTAGTTATAAGGATAATGACAAGAGGAATAGGGATAATAATAATAGTAATAAGAATAATGATAATAGTTATAGCGATAATAATAATAGTAATAAGTATAAGAATAGTAGTTATAGCGATAATAATAATAATAATAATAAGGATAATAATAACAGTTATAAGGATAAAGCCAAGAGGAATAGGGATAATATTAATAGTGATAAGTATAATAATAACAGTTGTAGCGATAATAATAATAGTAACAAGGATAATAATAGAAGTTATAAGGATAATGACAAGAGGAATAGGGATAATAATAAGAGTAATAGGAGTAATATTAACAGTTACAGCGATAATAATAATAGTAATAAGGATAATAATAATAGTTATAAGGATAAAGACAAGAATAATACGGATAGTAACAATAGAATAAGGATAATAATAATAGTTATAAGGATAAAGCCAAGAGGAATAGGGATAATAATAATAGTAATAGGAGTAATAATAACAGTTATAGCGATAATAATAATAGTAATATGTATAAGAATAATAGTTATAAGGATAAAGGCAAAAGTAATACGGATAGTAACAATAGAATAAGGATAAGAATAATAGTTATAGCGATAATAATAATAATAATTAGGATAATAATAATAGTTATAAGGATAAAGCCAAGAGGAATAGGGATAATAATAATTGTAATAAGTATAAGAATAGTAGTTATAGCGATAATAATAATAATAATTAGGATAATAATAATAGTTATGAGGATAAAGACAAGAGGAATAGGGATAATAATAATAGTAATAAGAATAATAATAACAGTTATAGCGATAATAATAATACTAATAATAAGGATAATAATAACAGTTATAAGGATAAAGCCAAGAGGAATAGGGATAATATTAATAGTGATAAGTATAATAATAACAGTTATAGCGATAATAATAATAGTAATATGTATAAGAATAATAGTTATAAGGATAAAGGCAAAAGAAATACGGATAGTAACAATAGAATAAGGATAAGAATAATAGTTATAGCGATAATATTAATAATCATAAGGATAATAATGATAGTTACAAGGATAAGGACAAGAGGAATAGTGATAATAATAATAGTAATGAGAATAATAATAACAGTGATAGCGATAATAATAATAGTAACAAGGATAATAATAGTAGTTATAAGGATAATGACAAGAGGAATAGGGATAATAATAATAGTAATAAGAATAATGATAATAGTTATAGCGATAATAATAATAGTAATAAGGATAATAATAATAGTTATAAGGATAAAGGCGAGCGTAATACGGATAGTAACAATAGAATAAGGATAAGAATAATAGTTATAGCGATAAAAATAATAATAATTAGGATAATAATAATAGTTATAAGGATAAAGCCAAGAGGAATAGGGATAATAATAATAGTAATAAGTATAAGAATAGTAGTTATAGCGATAATAATAATAATAATAATAAGGATAATAATAACAGTTATAAGGATAAAGCCAAGAGGAATAGGGATAATATTAATAGTGATAAGTATAATAATAACAGTTGTAGCGATAATAATAATAGTAACAAGGATAATAATAGAAGTTATAAGGATAATGACAAGAGGAATAGGGATAATAATAATAGTAATAAGAATAATGATAACAGTTATAGCGATAATAATAATAGTAATAAGGATAATAATAATAGTTATAAGGATAAAGGCGAGCGTAATACGGATAGTAACAATAGAATAAGGATAAGAATAATAGTTATAGCGATAATAATAATAATAATTAGGATAATAATAATAGTTATAGGGATAAAGACAAGAGGAATAGGGATAATAATAATAGTAATAAGAATAATAATAATAGTTATAGCGATAATAATAATAATAATAATTAGGATAATAATAATGGTTGTAAGGATAAAGACAAGAGGAATAGGGATAATAATAATAGTAATAAGAATAATAATAACAGTTATAGCGATAATAATAATACTAATAATAAGGATAATAATAACAGTTATAAGGATAAAGCCAAGAGGAATAGGGATAATATGAATAGCGATAAGTATAATAATAACAGTTATAGCGATAATAATAATAGTTATAAGGATAAAGACAAGAGTAATACGGATAGTAACAATAGAATAAGGATAATAATAATATTTATATGGATAAAGCCAAGAGGAATAGGGATAATAATAATAGTAATAGGAGTAATAATAACAGTTATAGCGATAGTAATAATAGTAATATGTATAAGAATAATAGTTATAAGGATAAAGGCAAAAGTAATACGGATAGTAACAATAGAATAAGGATAAGAATATTAGTTATAGCGATAATATTAATAATCATAAGGATAATAATAATAGTTATAAGGATAAAGCCAAGAGGAATAGGGATAATAATAATAGTAATAAGTATAAGAATAGTAGTTATAGCGATAATAATAATACTAATTTGGATAATAATAATAGTTATAGGGATAAAGACAAGAGGAATAGGGATAATAATAATAGTAATAAGAATAATAATAACAGTTATAGCGATAATAATAATACTAATTATAAGGATAATAATAACAGTTATAAGGATAAAGCCAAGAGGAATAGGGATAATATTAATAGTGATAAGTATAATAATAACAGTTATAGCGATAATAATAATAGTAATATGTATAAGAATAATAGTTATAAGGATAAAGGCAAAAGTAATACGGATAGTAGCAATAGAATAAGGATAAGAATAATAGTTATAAGGATAAAGCCAAGAGGAATAGGGATAATAATAATAGTAATAGGAGTAATAATAACAGTT
The DNA here is from genome assembly GCA_945859555.1 of Megachile ligniseca. NCBI lineage: Eukaryota > Metazoa > Arthropoda > Insecta > Hymenoptera > Megachilidae > Megachile > Megachile ligniseca. The sequence continues at coordinate 21,466 of CAMAOC010000307.1, forward strand.
ATAGCGATAATAATAATAGTAATAATTATAAGAATAATAGTTATAAGGATAAAGGCAAAAGTAATACGGATAGTAACAATAGAATAAGGATAAGAATAATAGTTATAGCGATAAAAATAATACTAATAATAAGGATAATAATAATAGTCATAAGTATAAAGCCAAGAGGAATAGGGATAATAATAATAGTAATAGGAGTAATAATAACAGTTATAGCGATAATAATAATAGTAATAAGGATAATAATAATAGTTATAAGGATAAAGGCGAGCGTAATACGGATAGTAACAATAGAATAAGGATAAGAATAATAGTTATAGCGATAATAATAATAATAATTAGGATAATAATAATAGTTATAAGGATAAAGCCAAGGGGAATAGGGATAATATTAATAGTGATAAGTATAAGAATAGTAGTTATAGCGATAATAATAATAACAATAAGGATAATAATAATAGTTATAAGGATAAAGACAAGAGGAATAGGGATAATAATAATAGTAATAAGAAAAATAATAACAGTTATAGCGATAATAATAATAGTAATAAGGATAAAAAAATAGTTATTAGGATAAAGGCAAGAGTAATGCGGATAGTAACAATAGAATAAGGATAATAATAATAGTTATAAGGATAAAGCCAAGAAGAATAGGGATAATAATAATAGTAATAGGAGTAATAGTAACAGTTATAGCGATTATAATAATACTAATAACGATAATAATAATCGTTATAAGGATAAAGGCAAGAGTAATACGGATAGTAACAATAGCATAAGGATAATAATAACAGTTATAGCGATAATAATAATAATAATAATAAGGATAATAATAATAGTAATAAGGATAAAGGCAAGAGTAATACGGTTAGTAACATTAGAATAAGGATAATAATAACAGTTATAACGATAATAATAACAACATACAATATCATATAATATCATAATATCATATATAATAATATAATAATAATAAGGATAATAATAATAGTTATAAGGATAAAGGCAAGAGTAATACAGATAGTAACAATAGAATAAGGATAATAATAACAGTTATAGCGATAAAAATAATAATAATAAGGATAATAATAATAGTTACAAGGATAAATACAAGAGGAATAGGGATAATAATAATAGTAATAAGGATAAAAAAATAGTTATAAGGATAAAGGCAAGAGTAATGCGGATAGTAACAATAGAATGAGGATAATAATAATAGTAATAAGGATAATAATAATAGTTATAGCGATAATAATAATAGTAATCAGGGAAATAATAATAGTTATAAGGATAAAGACAAAAGTAATAGGGATAGTAATAATACAATAAGCATAATAATAACAGTCATAGCGATAATAATAATAGTTATAGCGATATTAATAATAGTTATAGCGATAATAATAATAGTAATAAGGGAAATAATAATTGTTATAAGGATAAAGAGAAGAGTAATAGGGATGGTAATAACAGAATAAGTATAATAATAACAGTCGTAGCGATAATAATAATAGTAATAAGGATAATAATAATAGTTATAGTGCTAGTAATAATAGTAATAAGGATAATAATAATAGTTATAGCGATAATAATAATAGTAATAAGGATAATAATAATAGTTATAGTGCGAATAATAATAGTAATAAGGATAAACATAATAGTATAATGCTAATAATACTACTAATAAGGATAATAATAACAGTTATAGCGATAATAATAATAGTAATAAGGGAAATAATAATAATTATCAAAATAAGGACAAGAGTAATAGGGATAGTAATAATAGAATAAGTATAATAATAACAGTCATAGCGATAATAATAATAGTAATAAGGATAATAATAATAGCTATAGTGCGAATAATAATAGCAACAAGGATATACATAATGGTTATTGTGCTAATAATACTAGTAATAAGGATAATAATAACAGTTATAGCGATAATAATAATAGTAATAAGGGAAATAATAATAATTATCAGGATAAAGACAAGAGTAATACGGATAGTAATAATAGAATAAGGATAATAATAACAGTCAGAGCGATAATAATAATAATAGTAGTAAGGATATTAATAATAGTTATTGCGATAATAATAATAGTAATAAGGGAAATAATAATAATTATCAGGATAAAGACAAGAGTAATAGGGATAGTAATAATAGAATAAGGATAATAATAACAGTCAGAGCGATAATAATAATAATAGTAGTAAGGATAATAATAATAGTTATTGCGATAATAATAATAGTAATAAGGGAAATAATAATAATTATCAGGATAAAGACAAGAGTAATAGGGATAGTAATAATAGAATAAGGATAATAATAACAGTCAGAGCGATAATAATAATAATAGTAGTAAGGATAATAATAATAGTTAGAGCGATAATAATAATAGTTATAGTGCGAATAATAATAGTAATAAGGATAATAATAATAGTTATAGCAATAATAATAATAGTAATAAGGATAAACATAATAGTTATAGTGCTAGTAATAATAGTAGTAAGGATAATAATAATAGTTATAGCGATAATAATAATAGTAATAAGGATAATAACAATAGTTATAGTGCTAATAATAATAGTAATAAGGATAAACATAATAGTTATAGTGCTAATAATAATAGTAATAAGGATAATAATAAGGGAAATAATAATAATTATCAGGATAAAGACAAGAGTAATAGGGATAGTAATAATAGTAATAAGGATAATAATAACAGTTATAGCGATAATAATAATAGTAATAAGGATAATAATAATAGTTATAAGGATAAAGAGAAGAGTAATAGGGATAGTAATAAGAGAATAAGGATAATAATAACAGTCACAGCGATAATAATAATAATAGTAAGGATAATAATAATAGTTATGGCGATAATAATAATAGTAATAAACATAATAATAATAGCTATAAGGATAGAGACAAGAGTAATAGGGATAGTAATAATAGAATAAGTATAATAATAATAGTTATAAGGATAATAATAATAGTTATAAGGATAAAGAGAAGAGTAATAGGAATAGTAATAATAGAATAAGGATAATAATAACAGTCATAGCGATAATAATAATAATATCTATAGTGCTAATAATAATACTAATAAGGATAATAATAACAGTTATGGCAATAATAATAATAGTAATAAGGATAATAATAATAGTTATAGCGATAATAATAATAGTAATCAGGGAAATAATAATAGTTATAAGGATAAAAACAAGAGTAATAGGGATAGTAATAAGAGAATAAGTATAATAATAACAGTCATAGTGATAATAATAATAGTAATAAGGATAATAATAATAGTTATAGCGATAATAATAATAGTAATCAGGGAAATAATAATAGTTATAAGGATAAAGACAAAAGTAATAGGGATAGTAATAATACAATAAGCATAATAATAACAGTCATAGCGATAATAATAATAGTTATAGCGATAATAATAATAGTTGTAGCGATAATAATAATAGTAATAAGGGAAATAATAATTGTTATAAGGATAAAGAGAAGAGTAATAGGGATGGTAATAACAGAATAAGTATAATAATAACAGTCGTAGCGATAATAATAATAGTAATAAGGATAATAATAATAGTTATAGTGCTAGTAATAATAGTAATAAGGATAATAATAATAGTTATAGCGATAATAATAATAGTAATAAGGATAATAATAAAAGTTATAGTGCGAATAATAATAGTAATAAGGATAAACATAATAGTATAATGCTAATAATACTACTAATAAGGATAATAATAACAGTTATAGCGATAATAATAATAGTAATAAGGGAAATAATAATTATTATCAAAATAAGGACAAGAGTAATAGGGATAGTAATAATAGAATAAGTATAATAATAACAGTCATAGCGATAATAATAATAGTAATAAGGATAATAATAATAGTTATAGTGCGAATAATAATAGCAATAAGGATATACATAATGGTTATTGTGCTAATAATACTAGTAATAAGGATAATAATAACAGTTATAGCGATAATAATAATAGTAATAAGGGAAATAATAATAATTATCAGGATAAAGACAAGAGTAATACGGATAGTGATAATAGAATAAGGATAATAATAACAGTCAGAGCGATAATAATAATAATAGTAGTAAGGATATTAATAACAGTTATAGCGATAATAATAATAGTAATAAGGATAAAAAAATAGTTATTAGGATAAAGGCAAGAGTAATGCGGATAGTAACAATAGAATAAGGATAATAATAATAGTTATAAGGATAAAGCCAAGAAGAATAGGGATAATAATAATAGTAATAGGAGTAATAGTAACAGTTATAGCGATTATAATAATACTAATAACGATAATAATAATCGTTATAAGGATAAAGGCAAGAGTAATACGGATAGTAACAATAGCATAAGGATAATAATAACAGTTATAGCGATAATAATAATAATAATAATAAGGATAATAATAATAGTAATAAGGATAAAGGCAAGAGTAATACGGTTAGTAACATTAGAATAAGGATAATAATAACAGTTATAACGATAATAATAACAACATACAATATCATATAATATCATAATATCATATATAATAATATAATAATAATAAGGATAATAATAATAGTTATAAGGATAAAGGCAAGAGTAATACAGATAGTAACAATAGAATAAGGATAATAATAACAGTTATAGCGATAAAAATAATAATAATAAGGATAATAATAATAGTTACAAGGATAAATACAAGAGGAATAGGGATAATAATAATAGTAATAAGGATAAAAAAATAGTTATAAGGATAAAGGCAAGAGTAATGCGGATAGTAACAATAGAATGAGGATAATAATAATAGTAATAAGGATAATAATAATAGTTATAGCGATAATAATAATAGTAATCAGGGAAATAATAATAGTTATAAGGATAAAGACAAAAGTAATAGGGATAGTAATAATACAATAAGCATAATAATAACAGTCATAGCGATAATAATAATAGTTATAGCGATATTAATAATAGTTATAGCGATAATAATAATAGTAATAAGGGAAATAATAATTGTTATAAGGATAAAGAGAAGAGTAATAGGGATGGTAATAACAGAATAAGTATAATAATAACAGTCGTAGCGATAATAATAATAGTAATAAGGATAATAATAATAGTTATAGTGCTAGTAATAATAGTAATAAGGATAATAATAATAGTTATAGCGATAATAATAATAGTAATAAGGATAATAATAATAGTTATAGTGCGAATAATAATAGTAATAAGGATAAACATAATAGTATAATGCTAATAATACTACTAATAAGGATAATAATAACAGTTATAGCGATAATAATAATAGTAATAAGGGAAATAATAATAATTATCAAAATAAGGACAAGAGTAATAGGGATAGTAATAATAGAATAAGTATAATAATAACAGTCATAGCGATAATAATAATAGTAATAAGGATAATAATAATAGCTATAGTGCGAATAATAATAGCAACAAGGATATACATAATGGTTATTGTGCTAATAATACTAGTAATAAGGATAATAATAACAGTTATAGCGATAATAATAATAGTAATAAGGGAAATAATAATAATTATCAGGATAAAGACAAGAGTAATACGGATAGTAATAATAGAATAAGGATAATAATAACAGTCAGAGCGATAATAATAATAATAGTAGTAAGGATATTAATAATAGTTATTGCGATAATAATAATAGTAATAAGGGAAATAATAATAATTATCAGGATAAAGACAAGAGTAATAGGGATAGTAATAATAGAATAAGGATAATAATAACAGTCAGAGCGATAATAATAATAATAGTAGTAAGGATAATAATAATAGTTATTGCGATAATAATAATAGTAATAAGGGAAATAATAATAATTATCAGGATAAAGACAAGAGTAATAGGGATAGTAATAATAGAATAAGGATAATAATAACAGTCAGAGCGATAATAATAATAATAGTAGTAAGGATAATAATAATAGTTAGAGCGATAATAATAATAGTTATAGTGCGAATAATAATAGTAATAAGGATAATAATAATAGTTATAGCAATAATAATAATAGTAATAAGGATAAACATAATAGTTATAGTGCTAGTAATAATAGTAGTAAGGATAATAATAATAGTTATAGCGATAATAATAATAGTAATAAGGATAATAACAATAGTTATAGTGCTAATAATAATAGTAATAAGGATAAACATAATAGTTATAGTGCTAATAATAATAGTAATAAGGATAATAATAAGGGAAATAATAATAATTATCAGGATAAAGACAAGAGTAATAGGGATAGTAATAATAGTAATAAGGATAATAATAACAGTTATAGCGATAATAATAATAGTAATAAGGATAATAATAATAGTTATAAGGATAAAGAGAAGAGTAATAGGGATAGTAATAAGAGAATAAGGATAATAATAACAGTCACAGCGATAATAATAATAATAGTAAGGATAATAATAATAGTTATGGCGATAATAATAATAGTAATAAACATAATAATAATAGCTATAAGGATAGAGACAAGAGTAATAGGGATAGTAATAATAGAATAAGTATAATAATAATAGTTATAAGGATAATAATAATAGTTATAAGGATAAAGAGAAGAGTAATAGGAATAGTAATAATAGAATAAGGATAATAATAACAGTCATAGCGATAATAATAATAATATCTATAGTGCTAATAATAATACTAATAAGGATAATAATAACAGTTATGGCAATAATAATAATAGTAATAAGGATAATAATAATAGTTATAGCGATAATAATAATAGTAATCAGGGAAATAATAATAGTTATAAGGATAAAAACAAGAGTAATAGGGATAGTAATAAGAGAATAAGTATAATAATAACAGTCATAGTGATAATAATAATAGTAATAAGGATAATAATAATAGTTATAGCGATAATAATAATAGTAATCAGGGAAATAATAATAGTTATAAGGATAAAGACAAAAGTAATAGGGATAGTAATAATACAATAAGCATAATAATAACAGTCATAGCGATAATAATAATAGTTATAGCGATAATAATAATAGTTGTAGCGATAATAATAATAGTAATAAGGGAAATAATAATTGTTATAAGGATAAAGAGAAGAGTAATAGGGATGGTAATAACAGAATAAGTATAATAATAACAGTCGTAGCGATAATAATAATAGTAATAAGGATAATAATAATAGTTATAGTGCTAGTAATAATAGTAATAAGGATAATAATAATAGTTATAGCGATAATAATAATAGTAATAAGGATAATAATAAAAGTTATAGTGCGAATAATAATAGTAATAAGGATAAACATAATAGTATAATGCTAATAATACTACTAATAAGGATAATAATAACAGTTATAGCGATAATAATAATAGTAATAAGGGAAATAATAATTATTATCAAAATAAGGACAAGAGTAATAGGGATAGTAATAATAGAATAAGTATAATAATAACAGTCATAGCGATAATAATAATAGTAATAAGGATAATAATAATAGTTATAGTGCGAATAATAATAGCAATAAGGATATACATAATGGTTATTGTGCTAATAATACTAGTAATAAGGATAATAATAACAGTTATAGCGATAATAATAATAGTAATAAGGGAAATAATAATAATTATCAGGATAAAGACAAGAGTAATACGGATAGTGATAATAGAATAAGGATAATAATAACAGTCAGAGCGATAATAATAATAATAGTAGTAAGGATATTAATAATAGTTATTGCGATAATAATAATAGTAATAAGGGAAATAATAATAATTATCAGGATAAAGACAAGAGTAATAGGGATAGTAATAATAGAATAAGGATAATAATAACAGTCAGAGCGATAATAATAATAATAGTAGTAAGGATAATAATAATAGTTATTGCGATAATAATAATAGTAATAAGGGAAATAATCATAATTATCAGGATAAAGACAAGAGTAATAGGGATAGTAATAATAGAATAAGGATAATAATAACAGTCAGAGCGATAATAATAATAATAGTAGTAAGGATAATAATAATAGTTAGAGCGATAATAATAATAGTTATAGTGCGAATAATAATAGTAATAAGGATAATAATAATAGTTATAGCAATAATAATAATAGTAATAAGGATAAACATAATAGTTATAGTGCTAGTAATAATAGTAGTAAGGATAATAATAATAGTTATAGCGATAATAATAATAGTAATAAGGATAATAACAATAGTTATAGTGCTAATAATAATAGTAATAAGGATAAACATAATAGTTATAGTGCTAATAATACTAGTAATAAGGATAATAATAACAGTTATAGCGATAATAATAATAGTAATCAGGGAAATAATAATAGTTAGAAGGATAAAGAGAAGAGTAATAGGGATAGTAATAACAGAATAAGTATAATAATAACAGTCATAGGGATAATAATAATAGTAATAAGGATAATAATAATAGTTATAGTGCGAATAATAATAGCAATAAGGATATACATAATGGTTATAGTGCTAATAATACTAGTAATAAGGATAATAATAACAGTTATAGCGATAATAATAATAGTAATAAGGGAAATAATAATAATTATCAGGATAAAGACAAGAGTAATAGGGATAGTAATAATAGAATAAGGATAATAATAACAGTCAGAGCGATAATAATAATAATAGTAGTAAGGATAATAATAATAGTTATAGTGCGAATAATTATAGTAATAAGGATAATAATAATAGTTATAGTGCTAATAATAATAGTAATAAGGATAATAATAATAGTTATAGCGATAATAATAATAGTAATAAGGATAATACTAATAGTTATAAGGATAAAGGGAAGAGTAATAGGGATAGTAATAATAGAATAAGGATAATAATAACAGTCATAGCGATAATAATAATAATTAGGATAATAATAATAGTTATAAGGATAAAGACAAGAGGAATAGGGATAATAATAATAGTAATAAGAATAATAATAACAGTTATAGCGATAATAATAATAGTAATAAGGATAAAAAAATAGTTATAAGGATAAAGGCAAGAGTAATGCGGATAGTAACAATAGAATAAGGATACGAATAATAGTTATAAGGATAAAGCCAAGAGGAATAGGGATAATATTAACAGTAATAGGAGTAATAGTAACAGTTATAGCGATAATAATAATAATAATTAGGATAATAATAATAGTTATAAGGATAAAGAGAAGAGTAATAGGGATAGTAATAAGAGAATAAGGATAATAATAACAGTCACAGCGATAATAATAATAATAGTAAGGATAATAATAATAGTTATGGCGATAATAATAATAGTAATAAGGATAATAACAATAGTTATAGTGCTAATAATAATAGTAATAAGGATAAACATAATAGTTATAGTGCTAATAATAATAGTAATAAGGATAATAATAAGGGAAATAATAATAATTATCAGGATAAAGACAAGAGTAATAGGGATAGTAATAATAGTTATAGCGATAATAATAATAGTAATAAGGATAATACTAATAGTTATAAGGATAAAGGGAAGAGTAATAGGGATAGTAATAATAGAATAAGGATAATAATAACAGTCATAGCGATAATAATAATAATTAGGATAATAATAATAGTTATAAGGATAAAGACAAGAGGAATAGGGATAATAATAATAGTAATAAGAATAATAATAACAGTTATAGCGATAATAATAATAGTAATAAGGATAAAAAAATAGTTATAAGGATAAAGGCAAGAGTAATGCGGATAGTAACAATAGAATAAGGATACGAATAATAGTTATAAGGATAAAGCCAAGAGGAATAGGGATAATATTAACAGTAATAGGAGTAATAGTAACAGTTATAGCGATAATAATAATAATAATTAGGATAATAATAATAGTTATAAGGATAAAGAGAAGAGTAATAGGGATAGTAATAAGAGAATAAGGATAATAATAACAGTCACAGCGATAATAATAATAATAGTAAGGATAATAATAATAGTTATGGCGATAATAATAATAGTAATAAGGATAATAACAATAGTTATAGTGCTAATAATAATAGTAATAAGGATAAACATAATAGTTATAGTGCTAATAATAATAGTAATAAGGATAATAATAAGGGAAATAATAATAATTATCAGGATAAAGACAAGAGTAATAGGGATAGTAATAATAGTAATAAGGATAATAATAACAGTTATAGCGATAATAATAATAGTAATAAGGATAATAATAATAGTTATAAGGATAAAGAGAAGAGTAATAGGGATAGTAATAAGAGAATAAGGATAATAATAACAGTCACAGCGATAATAATAATAATAGTAAGGATAATAATAATAGTTATGGCGATAATAATAATAGTAATAAACATAATAATAATAGCTATAAGGATAGAGACAAGAGTAATAGGGATAGTAATAATAGAATAAGTATAATAATAATAGTTATAAGGATAATAATAATAGTTATAAGGATAAAGAGAAGAGTAATAGGAATAGTAATAATAAAATAAGGATAATAATAACAGTCATAGCGATAATAATAATAATATCTATAGTGCTAATAATGATACTAATAAGGATAATAATAACAGTTATGGCAATAATAATAATAGTAATAAGGATAATAATAATAGTTATAGCGATAATAATAATAGTAATCAGGGAAATAATAATAGTTATAAGGATAAAAACAAGAGTAATAGGGATAGTAATAAGAGAATAAGTATAATAATAACAGTCATAGTGATAATAATAATAGTAATAAGGATAATAATAATAGTTATAGCGATAATAATAATAGTAATCAGGGAAATAATAATAGTTATAAGGATAAAGACAAAAGTAATAGGGATAGTAATAATACAATAAGCATAATAATAACAGTCATAGCGATAATAATAATAGTTATAGCGATAATAATAATAGTTGTAGCGATAATAATAATAGTAATAAGGGAAATAATAATTGTTATAAGGATAAAGAGAAGAGTAATAGGGATGGTAATAACAGAATAAGTATAATAATAACAGTCGTAGCGATAATAATAATAGTAATAAGGATAATAAAAATAGTTATAGTGCTAGTAATAATAGTAATAAGGATAATAATAATAGTTATAGCGATAATAATAATAGTAATAAGGATAATAATAATAGTTATAGTGCGAATAATAATAGTAATAAGGATAAACATAATAGTATAATGCTAATAATACTACTAATAAGGATAATAATAACAGTTATAGCGATAATAATAATAGTAATAAGGGAAATAATAATAATTATCAAAATAAGGACAAGAGTAATAGGGATAGTAATAATAGAATAAGTATAATAATAACAGTCATAGCGATAATAATAATAGTAATAAGGATAATAATAATAGTTATAGTGCGAATAATAATAGCAATAAGGATATACATAATGGTTATTGTGCTAATAATACTAGTAATAAGGATAATAATAACAGTTATAGCGATAATAATAATAGTAATAAGGGAAATAATAATAATTATCAGGATAAAGACAAGAGTAATACGGATAGTAATAATAGAATAAGGATAATAATAACAGTCAGAGCGATAATAATAATAATAGTAGTAAGGATATTAATAATAGTTATTGCGATAATAATAATAGTAATAAGGGAAATAATAATAATTATCAGGATAAAGACAAGAGTAATAGGGATAGTAATAATAGAATAAGGATAATAATAACAGTCAGAGCGATAATAATAATAATAGTAGTAAGGATAATAATAATAGTTATTGCGATAATAATAATAGTAATAAGGGAAATAATAATAATTATCAGGATAAAGACAAGAGTAATAGGGATATTAATAATAGAATAAGGATAATAATAACAGTCAGAGCGATAATAATAATAATAGTAGTAAGGATAATAATAATAGTTAGAGCGATAATAATAATAGTTATAGTGCGAATAATAATAGTAATAAGGATAATAATAATAGTTATAGCAATAATAATAATAGTAATAAGGATAAACATAATAGTTATAGTGCTAGTAATAATAGTAGTAAGGATAATAATAACAGTCATAGCGATAATAATAATAATTAGGATAATAATAATAGTTATAAGGATAAAGACAAGAGGAATAGGGATAATAATAATAGTAATAAGAATAATAATAACAGTTATAGCGATAATAATAATAGTAATAAGGATAAAAAAATAGTTATAAGGATAAAGGCAAGAGTAATGCGGATAGTAACAATAGAATAAGGATACGAATAATAGTTATAAGGATAAAGCCAAGAGGAATAGGGATAATATTAATAGTAATAGGAGTAATAGTAACAGTTATAGCGATAATAATAATAATAATTAGGATAATAATAATAGTTATAAGGATAAAGAGAAGAGTAATAGGGATAGTAATAAGAGAATAAGGATAATAATAACAGTCACAGCGATAATAATAATAATAGTAAGGATAATAATAATAGTTATGGCGATAATAATAATAGTAATAAACATAATAATAATAGCTATAAGGATAGAGACAAGAGTAATAGGGATAGTAATAATAGAATAAGTATAATAATAATAGTTATAAGGATAATAATAATAGTTATAAGGATAAAGAGAAGAGTAATAGGGATAGTAATAATAGAATAAGGATAATAATAACAGTCATAGCGATAATAATAATAATATCTATAGTGCTAATAATAATACTAATAAGGATAATAATAACAGTTATGGCAATAATAATAATAGTAATAAGGATAATAGTAATAGTTATAGCGATAATAATAATAGTAATCAGGGAAATAATAATAGTTATAAGGATAAAGAGAAGAGTAATAGGGATAGTAATAATAGAATAAGGATAATAATAACAGTCATAGCGATAATAATAATAATATCTATAGTGCTAATAATAATACTAATAAGGATAATAATAACAGTTATGGCAATAATAATAATAGTAATAAGGATAATAGTAATAGTTATAGCGATAATAATAATAGTAATCAGGGAAATAATAATAGTTATAAGGATAAAGACAAGAGTAATAGGGATAGTAATAATAGAATAAGGATAATAATAACAGTCATAGCGATAATAATAATAGTAATGAGGATAACAATAATAGTTATAGAGATAATAATACTAGTAATAAGGATAATAATAACAGTTATAATGATAATAATAATAGTAATAAGGGAAATAATAATAATTATCAAAATAAAGACAAGAGTAATAGGGATAGTAATAATAGAATAAGTATAATAATTACAGTCATAGCGATAATAATAATGGTAATAAGGATAATAATAATAGTTATAGTGCTAGTAATAATAGTAATAAGGATAATACAAATAGTTATAGCGATAATAATAATAGTAATAAGGATAATAATAATAGTTATAGTGCGAATAATAATAGTAATAAGGATAAACATAATAGTTATAGTGCTAATAATACTACTAATAAGGATAATAATAACAGTTATAGCGATAATAATAATAGTAATAAGGGAAATAATAATAATTATCAAAATAAAGACAAGAGTAATAGGGATAGTAATAATAGAATAAGTATAATAATAACAGTCATAGCGATAATAATAATAGTAATAAGGATAATAATAATAGTTATAGTGCTATTAATAATAGTAATAAGGATAATAATAATAGTTATGGCAATAATAATAATAGTAATAAGGATAATAATAATAGTTGTAGTGCGAATAATAATAGTAATAAGGATAATAATAATAGTTATAGCGATAATAATAATTGTAATAAGGGAAATAATAATAATTATCAGGATAAAAACAAGAGTAATAGGGATAGTAATAAGAGAATAAGTATAATAATAACAGTCATAGTGATAATAATAATAGTAATAAGGATAATAATAATAGTTATAGCGATAATAATAATAGTAATCAGGGAAATAATAATAGTTATAAGGATAAAGACAAAAGTAATAGGGATAGTAATAATACAATAAGCATAATAATAACAGTCATAGCGATAATAATAATAGTTATAGCGATAATAATAATAGTTATAGCGATAATAATAATAGTAATAAGGGAAATAATAATTGTTATAAGGATAAAGAGAAGAGTAATAGGGATGGTAATAACAGAATAAGTATAATAATAACAGTCGTAGCGATAATAATAATAGTAATAAGGATAATAATAATAGTTATAGTGCTAGTAATAATAGTAATAAGGATAATAATAATAGTTACAAGGATAAATACAAGAGGAATAGGGATAATAATAATAGTAATAAGGATAAAAAAATAGTTATAAGGATAAAGGCAAGTGTAATACGGATAGTAACAATAGAATACGGATAATAATAACAGTTATAGCGATAATAATAATACTAATAATAAGGATAATAATAACACTTATAAGGATAAAGCCAAGAGGAAAGAGGATAATAATAATAGTGATAAGTATAATAATAACAGTTATAGCGATTATAATAATAGTAATAAGGGTAATAATAATAGTTATAAGGATAAAGACAAGAGTAATACGGATAGTAACAATAGAATAAGGATAATAATAATATTTATAAGGATAAAGCCAAAAGGAATAGGGATAATAATAATAGTAATAGGAGTAAAAATAACAGTTATAGCGATAATAATAATAGTAATAAGGATAATAATAATAGTTATAGTGCGAATAATAATAGTAATAAGGATAATAATAAGGGAAATAATAATAATTATTAGGATAAAGACAAGAGTAATAGGGATAGTAATAATAGAATAAGTATAATAATAACAGTCATAGCGATAATAGTAATAGTAATAAGGATAATAATAACAGTTATAGTGCTAGTAATAATAGTAATAAGGATAATAATAACAGTTATAGCGATAATAATAATAGTAATAAGGATAATAATAATAGTTATAGTGCTAGGAATAATAGTAATAAGGATAATAATAATAGTTATAGCGATAATAATAATAGTAATAACGGAAATAATAATAGTTATAAGGATAAAGACAAAAGTAATAGGGATAGTAATAATACAATAAGCATAATAATAACAGTCATAGCAATAATAATAATAGTTATAGCGATAATAATAATAGTTATAGCGATAATAATAATAGTAATAAGGGAAATAATAATAGTTATAAGGATAAAGACAAGAGTAATAGGGATAGTAATAATAGAATAAGGATAATAATAACAGTCATAGCGATAATAATAATAGTAATGAGGATAACAATAATAGTTATAGAGATAATAATACTAGTAATAAGGATAATAATAACAGTTATAATGATAATAATAATAGTAATAAGGGAAATAATAATAATTATCAAAATAAAGACAAGAGTAATAGGGATAGTAATAATAGAATAAGTATAATAATTACAGTTATAGCGATAATAATAATGGTAATAAGGATAATAATAATAGTTATAGTGCTAGTAATAATAGTAATAAGGATAATAAAAATAGTTATAGCGATAATAATAATAGTAATAAGGATAATAATAATAGTTATAGTGCGAATAATAATAGTAATAAGGATAAACATAATAGTTATAGTGCTAATAATACTACTAATAAGGATAATAATAACAGTTATAGCGATAATAATAATAGTAATAAGGGAAATAATAATAATTATCAAAATAAGGACAAGAGTAATAGGGATAGTAATAATAGAATAAGTATAATAATAACAGTCATAGCGATAATAATAATAGTAATAAGGATAATAATAATAGTTATAGTGCTAATAATACTACTAGTAAGGATAATAATAACAGTTATAGCGATAATAATAATAGTAATAAGGATAATCATAACAGTTATAGCGATAATAATAATAGTAATAAGGAAAATATGAATTGTTATAAGGATAAAGAGAAGAGTAATAGGGATAGTAATAACAGAATAAGTATAATAATAACAGTCGTAGCGATAATAATAATAGTAATAAGGATAATAATAATAGTTATAGTGCGAATAATAATAGCAATAAGGATATACATAATGGTTATTGTGCTAATAATACTAGTAATAAGGATAATAATAACAGTTATAGCGATAATAATAATAGTAATAAGGGAAATAATAATAATTATCAGGATAAAGACAAGAGCAATAGGGATAGTAATAATAGAATAAGGATAATAATAACAGTCATAGCGATAATAATAATAGTTATAGCGATAATAATAATAGTAATAAGGATAATAATAATAGTTACAAGGATAAAGAGAAGAGTAATAGGGATAGTAATAATAGAATAAGTATAATAATAACAGTCATTGCGATAATAATAATAGTAATAAGGATAACAATAATAGTTATAGTGCTAATAATAATAGTAATAAGCATAATAATAATAGTTATAAGGATAGAGACAGGAGTAATAGGGATAGTAATAATAGAATAAGGATAATAATAACAGTCATAGCAATAATAATAATAGTTATAGCGATAATAATAATAGTAATAAGGATAATAATAATAGTTACAAGGATAAAGAGAAGAGTAATAGGGATAGTAATAATAGAATAAGTATAATAATAACAGTCATTGCGATAATAATAATAGTAATAAGGATAACAATAATAGTTATAGTGCTAATAATAATAGTAATAAGCATAATAATAATAGTTATAAGGATAGAGACAGGAGTAATAGGGATAGTAATAATAGAATAAGGATAATAATAACAGTCATAGCGATAATAATAATAGTAATAAGGATAATAATAATAGCTATAGTGCTAATAACAATAGTAATAAGGATAATAATAACAGTTATAGCATTAATAATAATAGTAATAAGGATAATAATAATAGTTATAGCGATAATAATAATAGTAATAAGGATAATACTAATAGTTATAAGGATAAAGGGAAGAGTAATAGGGATAGTAATAATAGAATAAGGATAATAATAACAGTCATAGCGATAATAATAATAATTAGGATAATAATAATAGTTATAAGGATAAAGACAAGAGAAATAGGGATAATAATAATAGTAATAAGAATAATAATAACAGTTATAGCGATAATAATAATAGTAATAAGGATAAAAAAATAGTTATAAGGATAAAGGCAAGAGTAATGCGGATAGTAACAATAGAATAAGGATAATAATAATAGTTATGAGGATAAAGCCAAGAGGAATAGGGATAATAATAATAGTAATAGGAGTAATAATAACAGTTATAGCGATAATAATAATAGTAATAAGTATAAGAATAATAGTTATAAGGATAAAGGCAAAAGTAATACGGATAGTAACAATAGAATAAGGATAAGAATAATAGTTATAGCGATAATATTAATAATCATAAGGATAATAATAATAGTTACAAGGATAAAGACAAGAGAAATAGGGATAATAATAATAGTAATAAGAATAATAATAACAGTTATAGCGATAATAATAATAGTAATAAGGATAATAATAATAGTTATAAGGATAAAGACAAGAGGAATAGGGGTAATAATAACAGTAATAAGAATAATAATAATAGTTATAGCGATAATAATAATAATAATTAGGATAATAATAATAATTATAAGGATAAAGACAAGAGGAATAGGGATAATAATAATAGTAAGAAGAATAATAATAACAGTTATAGCGATAATAATAATACTAATAATAAGGATAATAATAACAGTTATAAGGATAAAGCCAAGGGGAATAGGGATAATATTAATAGTGATAAGTATAATAATAACAGTTATAGCGATAATAATAATAATAATAATAAGGATAATAATAATAGTAATAAGGATAAAGGCAAGAGTAATACGGTTAGTAACATTAGAATAAGGATAATAATAACAGTTATAGCGATAATAATAACAACATACAATATCATATAATATCATAATATCATATATAATAATATAATAATAATAAGGATAATAATAATAGTTATAAGGATAAAGGCAAGAGTAATACAGATAGTAACAATAGAATAAGGATAATAATAACAGTTATAGCGATAAAAATAATAATAATAAGGATAATAATAATAGTTACAAGGATAAATACAAGAGGAATAGGGATAATAATAATAGTAATAAGGATAAAAAAATAGTTATAAGGATAAAGGCAAGAGTAATGCGGATAGTAACAATAGAATGAGGATAATAATAATAGTAATAAGAATAATAATAACAGTTATTGCGATAATAATAATAGTCATAAGGATAAAAAAATAGTTATAAGGATAAAGACAAGAGTAATACGGATAGTAACAATAGAATAAGGATAAGAATAATAGTTATAGCGATAATATTAATAATCTTAAGGATAATAATAATAGTTACAAGGATAAGGACAAGAGGAATAGGGATAATAATAATAGTAATAAGTATAAGAATAATAGTTATAGCGATAATAATAATAGTAATAAGGGTAATAATAATAGTTATAAGGATAAAGACAAGAGTAATAGGGATAGTAACAATAGAATAAGGATAAGAATATTAGTTATAGCGATAATATTAATAATCATAAGGATAATAATAATAGTTATAAGGATAAAGCCAAGAGGAATAGGGATAATAATAATAGTAATAAGTATAAGAATAGTAGTTATAGCGATAATAATAATAATAATTAGGATAATAATAATAGTTATAGGGATAAAGACAAGAGGAATAGGGATAATAATAATAGTAATAAGAATAATAATAACAGTTATAGCGATAATAAAAATACTAATAATAAGGATAATAATAACAGTTATAAGGATAAATCCAAGAGGAATAGGGATAATATTAATAGTGATAAGTATAATAATAACAGTTATAGCGATAATAATAATAGTAATAAGTATAAGAATAATAGTTATAAGGATAAAGGCAAAAGTAATACGGATAGTAACAATAGAATAAGGATAAGAATAATAGTTATAGCGATAATATTAATAATCATAAGGATAATAATAATAGTTACAAGGATAAAGACAAGAGAAATAGGGATAATAATAATAGTAATAAGAATAATAATAACAGTTATAGCGATAATAATAATAGTAATAAGGATAATAATAATAGTTATAAGGATAAAGACAAGAGGAATAGGGGTAATAATAATAGTAAGAAGAATAATAATAACAGTTATAGCGATAATAATAATACTAATAATAAGGATAATAATAACAGTTATAAGGATAAAGCCAAGGGGAATAGGGATAATATTAATAGTGATAAGTATAATAATAACAGTTATAGCGATAATAATAATAATAATAATAAGGATAATAATAATAGTAATAAGGATAAAGGCAAGAGTAATACGGTTAGTAACATTAGAATAAGGATAATAATAACAGTTATAGCGATAATAATAACAACATACAATATCATATAATATCATAATATCATATATAATAATATAATAATAATAAGGATAATAATAATAGTTATAAGGATAAAGGCAAGAGTAATACAGATAGTAACAATAGAATAAGGATAATAATAACAGTTATAGCGATAAAAATAATAATAATAAGGATAATAATAATAGTTACAAGGATAAATACAAGAGGAATAGGGATAATAATAATAGTAATAAGGATAAAAAAATAGTTATAAGGATAAAGGCAAGAGTAATGCGGATAGTAACAATAGAATGAGGATAATAATAATAGTAATAAGAATAATAATAACAGTTATTGCGATAATAATAATAGTCATAAGGATAAAAAAATAGTTATAAGGATAAAGACAAGAGTAATACGGATAGTAACAATAGAATAAGGATAAGAATAATAGTTATAGCGATAATATTAATAATCTTAAGGATAATAATAATAGTTACAAGGATAAGGACAAGAGGAATAGGGATAATAATAATAGTAATAAGTATAAGAATAATAGTTATAGCGATAATAATAATAACAATAAGGATAATAATAATAGTTATAAGGATAAAGACAAGAGGAATAGGGATAATAATAATAGTAATAAGAATAATAATAACAGTTATAGCGATAATAATAATAGTAATAAGCGTAATAATAATAGTTATAAGGATAAAGACAAGAGTAATACGGATAGTAACATTAGAATAAGGATAATAATAACAGTTATAGTGATAGTAATAATAATAATAATAAGGATAATAATAATAGTAATAAGTATAAGAATAGTAGTTATAGCGATAATAATAATAATAATTAGGATAATAATAATAGTTATAAGGATAAAGACAAGAGGAATAGGGATAATAATAATAGTAATAAGAATAATAATAACAGTTATAGCGATAATAATAATAGTAATAAGGGTAATAATAATAGTTATAAGGATAAAGACAAGAGTAATAGGGATAGTAATAATAGAATAAGGATAATAATAACAGTCATAGCGATAATAATAATAATTAGGATAATAATAATAGTTATAAGGATAAAGACAAGAGAAATAGGGATAATAATAATAGTAATAAGAATAATAATAACAGTTATAGCGATAATAATAATAGTAATAAGGATAAAAAAATAGTTATAAGGATAAAGGCAAGAGTAATGCGGATAGTAACAATAGAATAAGGATAATAATAATAGTTATGAGGATAAAGCCAAGAGGAATAGGGATAATAATAATAGTAATAGGAGTAATAATAACAGTTATAGCGATAATAATAATAGTAATAAGTATAAGAATAATAGTTATAAGGATAAAGGCAAAAGTAATACGGATAGTAACAATAGAATAAGGATAAGAATAATAGTTATAGCGATAATATTAATAATCATAAGGATAATAATAATAGTTACAAGGATAAAGACAAGAGAAATAGGGATAATAATAATAGTAATAAGAATAATAATAATAGTTATAGCGATAATAATAATAGTAATAAGGATAATAATAATAGTTATAAGGATAAAGACAAGAGGAATAGGGGTAATAATAACAGTAATAAGAATAATAATAATAGTTATAGCGATAATAATAATAATAATTAGGATAATAATAATAATTATAAGGATAAGGACAAGAGGAATAGGGATAATAATAATAGTAAGAAGAATAATAATAACAGTTATAGCGATAATAATAATACTAATAATAAGGATAATAATAATAGTAATAAGGATAAAGGCAAGAGTAATACGGTTAGTAACATTAGAATAAGGATAATAATAACAGTTATAGCGATAATAATAACAACATACAATATCATATAATATCATAATATCATATATAATAATATAATAATAATAAGGATAATAATAATAGTTATAAGGATAAAGGCAAGAGTAATACAAATAGTAACAATAGAATAAGGATAATAATAACAGTTATAGCGATAAAAATAATAATAATAAGGATAATAATAATAGTTACAAGGATAAATACAAGAGGAATAGGGATAATAATAATAGTAATAAGGATAAAAAAATAGTTATAAGGATAAAGGCAAGAGTAATGCGGATAGTAACAATAGAATGAGGATAATAATAATAGTAATAAGAATAATAATAACAGTTATTGCGATAATAATAATAGTCATAAGGATAAAAAAATAGTTATAAGGATAAAGACAAGAGTAATACGGATAGTAACAATAGAATAAGGATAAGAATAATAGTTATAGCGATAATATTAATAATCTTAAGGATAATAATAATAGTTACACGGATAAGGACAAGAGGAATAGGGATAATAATAATAGTAATAAGTATAAGAATAATAGTTATAGCGATAATAATAATAACAATAAGGATAATAATAATAGTTATAAGGATAAAGACAAGAGGAATAGGGATAATAATAATAGTAATAAGAATAATAATAACAGTTATAGCGATAATAATAATAGTAATAAGCGTAATAATAATAGTTATAAGGATAAAGACAAGAGTAATACGGATAGTAACATTAGAATAAGGATAATAATAACAGTTATAGTGATAATAATAATAATAATAATAAGGATAATAATAATAGTAATAAGTATAAGAATAGTAGTTATAGCGATAATAATAATAATAATTAGGATAATAATAATAGTTATAAGGATAAAGACAAGAGGAATAGGGATAATAATAATAGTAATAAGAATAATAATAACAGTTATAGCGATAATAATAATAGTAATAAGGGTAATAATAATAGTTATAAGGATAAAGACAAGAGTAATACGGATAGTAACAATAGAATAAGGATAATAATAATATTTATAAGGATAAAGCCAAAAGGAATAGGGATAATAATAATAGTAATAGGAGTAAAAATAACAGTTATAGCGATAATAATAATAGTAATAAGGATAATAATAATAATTATAGTGCGAATAATAATAGTAATAAGGATAATAATAAGGGAAATAATAATAATTATCAGGATAAAGACAAGAGTAATAGGGATAGTAATAATAGAATAAGTATAATAATAACAGTCATAGCGATAATAGTAATAGTAATAAGGATAATAATAACAGTTATGGCAATAATAATAATAGTAATAAGGATAATAATAATAGTTATAGCGATAATAATAATTGTAATAAGGGAAATAATAATAATTATCAGGATAAAGACAAGAGTAATAGGGATAGTAATAAGAGAATAAGTACAATAATAACAGTCATAGCGATAATAATAATAGTAATAAGGATAATAATAACAGTTATAGTGCTAGTAATAATAGTAATAAGGATAATAATAATAGTTATAGCGATAATAATAATAGTAATCAGGGAAATAATAATAGTTATAAGGATAAAGCCAAGAGGAATAGGGATAATATTAATAGTAATAGGAGTAATAATAACAGTTATAGCGATAGTAATAATAGTAATATGTATAAGAATAATAGTTATAAGGATAAAGGCAAAAGTAATACGGATAGTAACAATAGAATAAGGATAAGAATAATAGTTATAGCGATAATATTAATAATCATAAGGATAATAATAATAGTTACAAGGATAAAGACAAGAGAAATAGGGATAATAATAATAGTAATAAGATTAATAATAACAGTTATAGCGATAATAATAATAGTAATAAGGATAATAATAACAGTTACAGCGATAATAATAATAGTTATAAGGATAAAGACAAGAGGAATAGGGATAATAATAATAGTAATAAGAATAATAATAATAGTTACAGCGATAATAATAATAATAATTAGGATAATAATAATAATTATTAGGATAAAGACAAGAGGAATAGGGATAATAATAATAGCAATAAGAATAATAATAACAGTTATAGCGATAATAATAATACTAATAATAAGGATAATAATAACAGTTATAAGGATAAAGCCAAGAGGAATAGGGATAATATTAATAGTGATAAGTATAATAATAACAGTTATAGCGATAATAATAATAGTAACAAGGATAATAATAGTAGTTATAAGGATAAAGACAGGAGTAATACGGATAGTAACAATAGAATAAGGATAATAATAATATTTATAAGGATAAAGCCAAGAGGAATAGGGATAATAATAATAGTAATAGGAGTAATAATAACAGTTATAGCGATAATAATAATAGTAATATGTATAAGAATAATAGTTATAAGGATAAAGGCAAAAGTAATACGGATAGTAACAATAGAATAAGGATAATAATAATAGTTATAAGGATAAAGCCAAGAGGAATAGGGATAATAATAATAGTAATAGGAGTAATAATAACAGTTATAGCGACAATAATAATAGTAATAAGTATAAGAATAATAGTTATAAGGATAAAGGCAAAAGTAATACGGATAGTAACAATAGAATAAGGATAAGAATAATAGTTATAGCGATAATATTAATAATCATAAGGATAATAATAATAGTTACAAGGATAAGGACAAGAGGAATAGGGATAATAATAATAATAATAGGAATAATAATAACAGTGATAGCGATAATAATAATAGTAACAAGGATAATAATAGTAGTTATAAGGATAAAGGCAAGTGTAACGCGGATAGTAACAATAGAATAAGGATAATAATAATAGTTATAAGGATAAAGCAAAGAGGAATAGGGATAATAATAATAGTAATAGGAGTAATAATAACAGTTATAGCGATAATAATAATAGTAATAATTATAAGAATAATAATTATAAGTATAAAGGTAAAAGTAATACGGATAGTAACAATAGAATAAGGATAAGAATAATAGTTATAGCGATAATATTAATAATCATAAGGATAATAATAATATTTATAAGGATAAAGCCAAGAGGAATAGGGATAATAATAATAGTAATAGGAGTAATAATAACAGTTATAGCGATAATAATAATAGTAATATGTATAAGAATAATAGTTATAAGGATAAAGGCAAAAGTAATACGGATAGTAACAATAGAATAAGGATAATAATAATAGTTATAAGGATAAAGCCAAGAGGAATAGGGATAATAATAATAGTAATAGGAGTAATAATAACAGTTATAGCGATAATAATAATAGTAATAAGTATAAGAATAATAGTTATAAGGATAAAGGCAAAAGTAATACGGATAGTAACAATAGAATAAGGATAAGAATAATAGTTATAGCGATAATATTAATAATCATAAGGATAATAATAATAGTTACAAGGATAAGGACAAGAGGAATAGGGATAATAATAATAATAATAGGAATAATAATAACAGTGATAGCGATAATAATAATAGTAACAAGGATAATAATAGTAGTTATAAGGATAAAGGCAAGTGTAACGCGGATAGTAACAATAGAATAAGGATAATAATAATAGTTATAAGGATAAAGCAAAGAGGAATAGGGATAATAATAATAGTAATAGGAGTAATAATAACAGTTATAGCGATAATAATAATAGTAATAATTATAAGAATAATAGTTATAAGGATAAAGGTAAAAGTAATACGGATAGTAACAATAGAATAAGGATAAGAATAATAGCTATAGCGATAATATTAATAATCATAAGGATAACGACAAGAGGAATAGGGATAATAATAATAGTAATAAGAATAATGATAACAGTTATAGCGATAATAATAATAGTAATAAGGATAAAAAAATAGTTATAAGGATAAAGGCAAGAGTAATGCGGATAGTAACAATAGAATAAGGATAATAATAACAGTTATAGCGATAAAAATAATACTAATAATAAGGATAATAATAATAGTCATAAGGATAAAGCCAAGAGGAATAGGGATAATAATAATAGTGATAAGTATAATAATAACAGTTATAGCGATAATAATAATAGTTATAAGGATAAAGACAAGAGTAATACGGATAGTAACAATAGAATAAGGATAATAATAATATTTATAAGGATAAAGCCAAGAGGAATAGGGATAATAATAATAGTAATAGGAGTAATAATAACAGTTATAGCGATAATAATAATAGTAATAAGGATAATAATAATAGTTATAAGGATAAAGGCGAGCGTAATACGGATAGTAACAATAGAATAAGGATAAGAATAATAGTTATAGCGATAATAATAATAATAATTAGGATAATAATAATAGTTATAAGGATAAAGACAAGAGGAATAGGGATAATAATAATAGTAATAAGAATAATAATAACAGTTATAGCGATAATAATAATAGTAATAAGGATAAAAAAATAGTTATAAGGATAAAGGCAAGAGTAATGCGGATAGTAACAATAGAATAAGGATAATAATAATAGTTATAAGGATAAAGCCAAGAGGAATAGGGATAATAATAATAGTAATAGGAGTAATAATAACAGTTATAGCGATAATAATAATAGTAATAAGTATAAGAATAATATTTATAAGGATAAAGGCAAAAGTAATACGGATAGTAACAATAGAATAAGGATAAGAATAATAGTTATAGCGATAATATTAATAATCATAAGGATAATAATAATAGTAATAAGGATAATAATAACAGTTACAGCGATAATAATAATAGTTATAAGGATAAAGACAAGAGGAGTAGGGGTAATAATAATAGTAATAAGAATAATAATAATAGTTATAGCGATAATAATAATAATAATTAGGATAATAATAATAATTATAAGGATAAAGACAAGAGGAATAGGGATAATAATAATAGTAATAAGAATAATAATAACAGTTATAACGATAATAATAATACTAATAATAAGGATAATAATAACAGTTATAAGGATAAAGCCAAGAGGAATAGGGATAATATTAATAGTGATAAGTCTAATAATAACAGTTATAGCGATAAT
The DNA here is from genome assembly GCA_945859555.1 of Megachile ligniseca. Lineage (NCBI taxonomy): Eukaryota > Metazoa > Arthropoda > Insecta > Hymenoptera > Megachilidae > Megachile > Megachile ligniseca. The sequence goes on from CAMAOC010000307.1 coordinate 47,706, forward strand.
AATAATAGTAATAAGGATAATAATAATAGTTATAAGGATAAAGACAAGAGTTATACGGATAGTAACAATAGAATAAGGATAATAATAATATTTATAAGGATAAAGCCAAGAGGAATAGGGATAATAATAATAGTAATAGGAGTAATAATAACAGTTATAGCGATAATAATAACAGTAATATGTATAAGAATAATAGTTATAAGGATAAAGGCAAAAGTAATACGGATAGTAACAATAGAATAAGGATAAGAATAATAGTTATAGCGATAATATTAATAATCATAAGGATAATAATAATAGTTACAAGGACAAGGAACAGAGGAATAGGGATAATAATAATAGTAATAAGAATAATAGTAACAGTGATAGAGATAATAATAATAGTAACAAGGATAATAATAGTAGTTATAAGGATAAAGGCAAGTGTAATGCGCATAGTAACAATAGAATAAGGATAATAATAATAGTTATAAGGATAAAGACAAGAGGAATAGGGGTAATAATAATAGTAATAAGAATAATAATAATAGTTATAGCGATAATAATAATAATAATTAGGATAATAATAATAATTATAAGGATAAAGACAAGAGTAATACGGATAGTAACAATAGAATAAGGATAATAATAATATTTATAAGGATAAAGCCAAGAGGAATAGGGATAATAATAATAGTAATAGGAGTAATAATAACAGTTATAGCGATAATAATAATAGTAATATGTATAAGAATAATAGTTATAAGGATAAAGGCAAAAGTAATACGGATAGTAACAATAGAATAAGGATAAGAATAATAGTTATAGCGATAATATTAATAATCATAAGGATAATAATAATAGTTACAAGGATAAGGACAAGAGGAATAGGGATAATAATAATAGTAATAAGAATAATGATAACAGTTATAGCGATTATAATAATACTAATAAGGATAATAATAATAGTTATAAGGATAAAGGCAAGAGTAATGCGGATAGTAACAATAGAATAAGGATAATAATAACAGTTATAGCGATAATAATAATAATAATAATAAGGATAATAATAATAGTAATAAGGATAAAGGCAAGAGTAATACGGATAGTAACATTAGAATAAGGATAATAATAACAGTTATAGCGATAATAATAATATCATACAATATCATATAATATCATAATATCATATATAATGATATAATAATAATAAGGATAATAATAATAGTTATAAGGATAATGGCAAGAGTAATACAGATAGTAACAATAGAATAATGATAATAGTAACAGTTATAGTGTTAAAAATCATAATAATAAGGATAATAATCATAGTTACAAGGATAAATACAAGAGGAATAGGGATAATAATAATAGTAATAAGAATAATATTAACAGTTATAGCGATACTAATAATAGTAATAAGGATAAAGGCAAGAGTAATACAGATAGTAACAATAGATTGAGGGTAATAATAACAGTTATAGCGATAAAAATCATAATAATAAGGATAATAATAATAGTTATAAGGATAAAGACAAGAGGAATAGGGATAATAATAATAGTAATAAGAATAAGAATAACAGTTATAGCGCTAATAATAATAGTAATAAGGATAATAATAACAGTTATAGCGATAATAATAATATCATACAATATCATATAATATCATAATATCATATATAATGATATAATAATAATAAGGATAATAATAATAGTTATAAGGATAAAGGCAAGAGTAATGCGGATAGTAACAATAGAATAAGGATAATAATAACAGTTATAGCGATAATAATAATATCATACAACATCATATAATATCATAATATCATATATAATGATATAATAATAATAAGGATAATAGTAATAGTTATAAGGATAATGGCAAGAGTAATACAGATAGTAACAATAGAATGAGGGTAATAATAACAGTTATAGCGATAAAAATCATAATAATAAGGATAATAATAATAGTTATAAGGATAACGACAAGAGGAATAGGGATAATAATAATAGTAATAAGAATAAGAATAACAGTTATAGCGCTAATAATAATAGTAATAAGGATAATAATAACAGTTATAGCGATAATAATAAGAGTAACAAGGATAATAATAGTAGTTATAAGGATAATGACAAGAGGAATAGGGATAATAATAATAGTAATAAGAATAATGATAACAGTTATAGCGATAATAATAATAGTAATAAGGATAATAATAATAGTTATAAGGATAAAGGCGAGCGTAATACGGATAGTAACAATAGAATAAGGATAAGAATAATAGTTATAGCGATAATATTAATAATCATAAGGATAATAATAATAGTAATAAGAATAATAATAACAGTCATAGCGATAATAATAATAGTAATAAGGATTATACTAATAGTTATAAGGATAAAGGCAAGAGTAATACGGATAGTAACAATAGAATAAGGATAATAATAACAGTTATAGCGATAATAATAATAGTAATAATAAGGATAATAATAATAGTTACAAGGATAAATACAAGAGGAATAGGGATAATAATAATAGTAATAAGAATAATAATAACAGATATAGCGATAATAATAATAGTAATAAGGATAAAAAAATAGTTATAAGGATAAAGGCAAGAGTAATGCGGATAGTAACAATAGAATAAGGGTCATAATAACAGTTATAGCGATAAAAATCATAATAATAAGGATAACAATAATAGTTACAAGGATAAATACAAGAGCAATAGGGATAATAATAATAGTAATAAGAATAATGATAACAGTTATAGCGATTATAATAATACTAATAAGGATAATAATAATAGTTATAAGGATAAAGGCAAGAGTAATACGGGTAGTAACAATAGAATAAGGATAATAATAACAGTTATAGCGATAATAATAATAATAATAATAAGGATAATAATAATAGTAATAAGGATAAAGGCAAGAGTAATACGGATAGTAACATTAGAATAAGGATAATAATAACAGTTATAGCGATAATAATAATATCATACAATATCATATAATATCATAATATCATATATAATGATATAATAATAATAAGGATAATAATAATAGTTATAAGGATAATGGCAAGAGTAATACAGATAGTAACAATAGAATAATGATAATAGTAACAGTTATAGCGATAAAAATCATAATAATAAGGATAATAATCATAGTTACAAGGATAAATACAACAGGAATAGGGATAATAATAATAGTAATAAGAATAATATTAACAGTTATAGCGATACTAATAATAGTAATAAGGATAAAGGCAAGAGTAATACAGATAGTAACAATAGAATGAGGGTAATAATAACAGTTATAGCGATAAAAATCATAATAATAAGGATAATAATAATAGTTATAAGGATAAAGGCAAGAGTAATACGGATAGTAACAATAGAATAAGGATAATAATAATAGTTATAGCGACAATATTAATAATCATAAGGATAATAATAATAGTTATAAGGATAAAGGCAAGAGTAATGCGGATAGTAACAATAGAATGAGGATAATAATAATAGTTATAGCGATAATATTAATAATCATAAGGATAATAATAATAGTTATAAGGATAAAGACAAGAGGAATAGGGATAATAATAATAGTAATAAGAATAATAATAACAGTTATAGCGCTAATAATAATAGTAATAAGGATAATAATAACAGTTATAGCGATAATAATAATAATAATAATAATAATAATAATAATAATAATAATAATAATAATAGTTATAAGGATAAAGGCAAGAGTAATACGGATAGCAACAATAGAATAAGGATAATAATAACAGTTATAGCGATTATAATAATAGTAATAAGAATAATAGTAACAGTTATAGCGACAAGAATAATAATAATAACGATAATGATAATAGTTATAAGGATAATGACAAGGGGAATATGGATAATAATAATAGTAATAAGAATAGTGATAACTGTAATAATGATAATAGTAACATTTATAGCGATAATAATAATAGATATAAGTATATGAATAACAGTTATAAGGATAAAGAGAAGAGTAATACGGATAGTAATAATAGAATAAGGACAATAATAACAGTTATAGCGATAATAATAATAGTAATAAGGATAAAGGCAAGAGCAATACGGATAGTAACAATAGAATAAGGATAATAATAACAGTTATAGCGATAATAATAATAGTTACAAGAATAATAATAACAGTTATAGCGATATAAATAATAGTAATAAGGATAATAATAACAGTTGTAGCGATAATAATAATGGTAATAAGGATAATAATAAAGTTATAAGGTTAAAGGCAAGAGTAATACGGATAGTAACAATAGAATAAGTATAATAATAACAGTTATAGCGATAATAATAATAGTAATATGGATAATAATAATAGTAATAAGGATAAAGACAAGAGTAATACGGATAGTAACAATAGAATGAGGATAATTATAACTGTTATGGCGATAATAATAATAGTAATAAGGATTAATAATAATAGTTATAAGGATAAAGACAACAGTAATACGGATAGTAACAATAGATTAAGGATAATAGTAACAGTTATAGCGATAATAATAATAGTAACAAGTATAATAATAACAGTTATTGCGATATAAATAATAGTAATAAGCATAATAATAACAGTTATAGCGATAATAATAATAGTAATAAGGATTAATGATAATAGTTATAAGGAGAAAGACAACAGTAATACGGATAGTAACAATAGAATAAGGATAATTATAACAGTTATAGCGATAATAATAATAGTAGTAGGTATAAGAATAATAGTTATACGGATAAAGACAAGAGTAATACGAATAGTAATAATTAAATAAGGACAATAATAACAGTTATAGCGATAATAATAATAGTTACAAGAATAATAATAACAGTTATAGCGATATAAATAATAGCAATAAGGATAATAATAACAGTTGTAGCGATAATAATAATGGTAATAAGCATAATAATAAAGTTATAAGGATAAAGGCAAGAGTAACACGGATAGTAACAGTAGAATAAGGATAATAATAACAGTTATAGCGATAATAATAATAGTAATAAGGATAATAATAATAGTTATAAGGATAAAGGCAAGAGTAATACGGATAGTAACAATAGAATAAGGATAATAATAACAGTTATAGCGATAACAATAATAATAATAATAAGGATAATTATAATAGTAATAAGGATAAAGGCAAGAGTAATACGGATAGTAACAGTAGAATAAGGATAATAATAACAGTTATAGCGATAATAATAATAGTAATAAGGACAATAATAATAGTTATAAGGATAAAGACAAAAGGAATAGGGATAGTAATAATAGCATAAAGATAATAATAACAGTTACAGCGATAATAATAATAGTAGTAAGGATAATAATAACAGTTATAGCGATAATAATAATAGTAATAAGGATTAATAATAATAGTCAAAAGGATAAAGACAAGAGGAATAGGGATAATAATAATAGTAATAGGAATAGGGATAGTAATAGTAGTAATAGGAATAATAGTAACAGTTATAGCGATAATAATAATAGTAATAAGGATAATAATAATAGTTATAAGGATAAAGAGAAGAGTAATAAGGATAGTAACAATAGAATAAGGATAATAATAACAGTTTGAGCGATAATGGTAATAATAATAAGGATAATAATAATAGTTATAAGGATAAAGACAAGAGAAATTCGGATAGTAACAATAGAATAAGGATAAGAATAACAGTTATTGCGATAATAATAATAGTATAAGGATAATAATAATAGTTATAAGGATAAAGACAAGAGTAATAAGGATAGTAACAATATAATAAGTATAATAATAACAGTTATAGCGATAATAATAATAGTAATAAGGATAAAGACAAGAGTAATACTGATAGTAACAATAGAATGAGGATAATTATAACTGTTATAGCGATAATAATAATAGTAATAAGGATTAATAATAATAGTTATAAGGATAAAGACAACAGTAATACGGATAGTAACAATAGATTAAGGATAATAGTAACAGTTATAGCGATAATAATAATAGTAACAAGTATAATAATAACAGTTATTGCGATATAAATAATAGTAATAAGCATAATAATAACAGTTATAGCGATAATAATAATAGTAATAAGGATTAATGATAATAGTTATAAGGAGAAAGACAACAGTAATACGGATAGTAACAATAGAATAAGGATAATTATAACAGTTATAGCGATAATAATAATAGTAGTAGGTATAAGAATAATAGTTATACGGATAAAGACAAGAGTAATACGAATAGTAATAATTAAATAAGGACAATAATAACAGTTATAGCGATAATAATAATAGTTACAAGAATAATAATAACAGTTATAGCGATATAAATAATAGTAATAAGGATAATAATAACAGTTGTAGCGATAATAATAATGGTAATAAGCATAATAATAAAGTTATAAGGATAAAGGCAAGAGTAACACGGATAGTAACAGTAGAATAAGGATAATAATAACAGTTATAGCGATAATAATAATAGTAATAAGGATAATAATAATAGTTATAAGGATAAAGGCAAGAGTAATACGGATAGTAACAATAGAATAAGGATAATAATAACAGTTATAGCGATAATAATAATAATAATAATAAGGATAATTATAATAGTAATAAGGATAAAGGCAAGAGTAATACGGATAGTAACAGTAGAATAAGGATAATAATAACAGTTATAGCGATAATAATAATAGTAATAAGGACAATAATAATAGTTATAAGGATAAAGACAAAAGGAATAGGGATAGTAATAATAGCATAAAGATAATAATAACAGTTACAGCGATAATAATAATAGTAGTAAGGATAATAATAACAGTTATAGCGATAATAATAATAGTAATAAGGATTAATAATAATAGTCAAAAGGATAAAGACAAGAGGAATAGGGATAATAATAATAGTAATAGGAATAGGGATAGTAATAGTAGTAATAGGAATAATAGTAACAGTTATAGCTATAATAATAATAGTAATAAGGATAATAATAATAATAGTTATAAGGATAAAGAGAAGAGTAATAAGGATAGTAACAATAGAATAAGGATAATAATAACAGTTTGAGCGATAATGGTAATAATAATAAGGATAACAATAATAGTTATAAGGATAAAGACAAGAGAAATTCGGATAGTAACAATAGAATAAGGATAAGAATAACAGTTATTGCGATAATAATAATAGTATAAGGATAATAATAATAGTAATAAGGATAAAGACAAGAGTAATAAGGATAGTAACAATATAATAAGTATAATAATAACAGTTATAGCGATAATAATAATAGTAACAAGAACAATAATAACAGTTATAGCGATATAAATAATAGTAATAAGCATAATAATAACAGTTATAGCGATAATAATAATAGTAATAAGGATAATAATAATAGTTATTGCGATAATAATAATAATAATAATAATAATAATAATAATAAGGATAATAATAATAGTTATAAGGATAATGGCAACAGTAATACAGATAGTAACAATAGAATAAGGGTAATAATAACAGTTATAGCGATAATAATAATAATAATAATAAGGATAATTATAATAGTAATAAGGATAAAGGCAAGAGTAATACGGATAGTAACAGTAGAATAAGGATAATAATAACAGTTATAGCGATAATAATAATAGTAATAAGGATAATAATAATAGTTATAAGGATAAAGACAAGAGGAATAGGGATAGTAATAATAGCATAAAGATAATAATAACAGTTACAGCGATAATATTAACAGTAAGGATGATAATAAGAACAGTTATAGAGATAATAATAATGGTAATAAGGATAAAAATAACAGTTGTAGCGATAATAATAATAGTAATTAGGATAATAATACTAGTTATAAGGATAATGACAAAAGGAATAGGGATAATAATAATAGTAATAAGAATAATGATAACAGTTATTGCGATAATAATACTAGTAATATGGATAATAATAATAGTTATAAGGATAAAGACAAGAGGAATAGGGATAGTAATAATAGCATAAAGATAATAATAACAGTTACAGCGATAATAATAACAGTAAGGATGATAATAAGAACAGTTATAGAGATAATAATAATGGTAATAAGGATAATAATAAAGTTATAAGGATAAAGGCAAGAGTAATACGGATTGTAACAATAGAATAAGGATAATAATAACAGTTATAGCGATTATAATAATAGTAATAAGAATAATAGTAACAGTTATAGCGACAAGAATAATAATAATAAGGATAATGATAATAGTTATAAGGATAATGACAAGGGGAATAGGGATAATAATAATAGTAATAAGAATAGTGATAACTGTAATAGTGATAATAGTAACATTTATAGCGATAATAATAATAGATATAAGTATATGAATAACAGTTATAAGGATAAAGGGAAGAGTAATACGGATAGTAATAATAGAATAAGGACAATAATAACAGTTATAGCGATAATAATAATAGTTATAAGGATAAAGACAAGAGTAATAGGGATAGTAACAATAGAATAAGGATAATAATAACAGTTAAAGCGATAATAATACTAGTAATATGGATAATAATAATAGTTATAAGGATAAAGACAAGAGGAATAGGGATAGTAATAATAGCATAAAGATAATAATAACAGTTACAGCGATAATATTAACAGTAAGGATGATAATAAGAACAGTTATAGAGATAATAATAATGGTAATAAGGATAATAATAAAGTTATAAGGGTAAAGGCAAGAGTAATACGGATAGTAACAATAGAATAAGGACAATAATAACAGTTATAGCGATAATAATAATAATAATAATAATAATAATAATAATAATTAAAAGGATAAAGACAAGAATAATACGGACAGTAACAATAGAATAAGGATAAAGACAACAGTAATACGGATAGTAACAATAGAATAAGTATAATAATAACAGTTATAGCGATAATAATAATAGTAATAAGGATAAAGACAAGAGTAATACGGATAGTAGCAATAGAATGAGGATAATAATAACTGTTATAGCGATAATAATAATAGTAATAAGGATTAATAATAATAGTTATAAGGATAAAGACAACAGTAATACGGATAGTAACAATAGATTAAGGATAATAATAACTGTTATAGCGATAATAATAATAGTAACAAGTATAATAATAACAGTTATTGCGATATAAATAATAGTAATAAGCATAATAATAACAGTTATAGCGATAATAATAATAGTAATAAGGATTAATGATAATAGTTATAAGGAGAAAGACAACAGTAATACGGATAGTAACAATAGAATAAGGATAATTATAACAGTTATAGCGATAATAATAATAGTAATAGGTATAAGAATAATAGTTATACGGATAAAGACAAGAGTAATACGGATAGTAATAATAGAATAAGGATAATAATAACAGTTATAGCGATAAAATTAATATTAATAACGATAATAATAATAGTTATAAGGATAAAGACAAGAATAATACGGATAGTAACAATAGAATAAGGATAATTATAACAGTTATAGCGATAATAATAATAGTAATAGGTATATGAATAACAGTTATAAGGATAAAGAGAAGAGTAATACGTATAGTAATAATAGAATAAGGACAATAATAACAGTTATAGCGATAATAATAATAGTTATAAGGATAAAGACAAGAGTAATAGGGATAGTAACAATAGAATAAGGATAATAATAACAGTTAAAGCGATAATAATACTAGTAATATGGATAATAATAATAGTTATAAGGATAAAGACAAAAGGAATAGGGATAGTAATAATAGCATAAAGATAATAATAACAGTTACAGCGATAATAATAACAGTAAGGATGATAATAAGAACAGTTATAGAGATAATAATAATGGTAATAAGGATAATAATAAAGTTATAAGGATAAAGGCAAGAGTAATACGGATTGTAACAATAGAATAAGGATGATAATAACAGTTATAGCGATAATAATAATAGTAATAAGGATTAATAATAATAGTTATAAGGATAAAGACAACAGTAATACGGATAGTAACAATAGAATAAGGATAATTATAACAGTTATAGCGATAATAATAATAGTAACAAGTATAATAATAACAGTTATTGCGATATAAATAATAGTAATAAGCATAATAATAACAGTTATAGCGATAATAATAATAGTAATAAGGATTAATAATAATAGTTATAAGGATAAAGACAACAGTAATACGGATAGTAACAATAGATTAAGGATAATAATAACAGTTATAGCGATAATAATAATAGTAACAAGTATAATAATAACAGTTATTGCGATATAAATAATAGTAATAAGCATAATAATAACAGTTATAGCGATAATAATAATAGTAATAAGGATTAATAATAATAGTTATAAGGATAAAGACAACAGTAATACGGATAGTAACAATAGAATAAGGATAATTATAACAGTTATAGCGATAATAATAATAGTAATAGGTATAAGAATAATAGTTATACGGATAAAGACAAGAGTAATACGGATAGTAATAATAGAATAAGGATAATAATAACAGTTATAGCGATAAAATTAATATTAATAACGATAATAATAATAGTTATAAGGATAAAGACAAGAATAATACGGATAGTAACAATAGAATAAGGATAATTATAACAGTTATAGCGATAATAATAACAGTAATAGGTATAAGAATAATAGTTATACGGATAAAGACAAGAGTAATACGGATAGTAACAATAGAATAAGGATAATAATAACAGTTATAGCGATAATAATAATAAGAATAATAATAATAATAATAATTAAAAGGATAAAGACAAGAATAATACGGACAGTAACAATAGAATAAGGATAATAATAACAGTTATAGCGATAATAATAATAGTAATAAGGATTAATAATAATAGTTATAAGGATAAAGACAACAGTAATATGGATAGTAACAATAGAATAAGGATAATAATAACAGTTATAGCGATAATAATAATAATAATAATAATAATAATAATAATTAAAAGGATAAAGACAAGAATAATACGGACAGTAACAATAGAATAAGGATAATAATAACAGTTATAGCGATAAAAATAATAGTAATAAGGATTAATAATAATAGTTATAAGGATAAAGACAACAGTAATACGGACAGTAACAATAGAATAAGGATAATAATAACAGTTATAGCGATTATAATAATAGTAATAAGAATAATAGTAACAGTTATAGCGACAAGAATAATAATAATAAGGATAAGGATAACAGTTATAAGGATAATGACAAGGGGAATAGGGATAATAATAATAGTAATAAGAATAGTGATAACTGTAATAGTGATAATAGTAACATTTATAGCGATAATAATAATAGATATAAGAATATGAATAACAGTTATAAGGATAAAGAGAAGAGTAATACGGATAGTAATAATAGAATAAGGATAATAATAACAGTTATAGCGATAATAATAATAATAATAATAATAATAATAATAATTAAAAGGATAAAGACAAGAATAATACGGACAGTAACAATAGAATAAGGATAAAGACAACAGTATTACGGATAGTAACAATAGAATAAGGATAATAATAACAGTTAAAGCGATAATAATACTAGTAATATGGATAGTAATAATAGTTATCAGGATAAAGACAAGAGTAATACGGATTGTAACAATAGAATAAGGATAATAATAACAGTTGGAGCGATAATAATAATAGTAACACGAATAATAATAACAGTTATAGACATATAAATAATAGTAACAAGGATAATAATAATAGTTATAAGGATAAAGACAGGAGTAATACGGATATAACAATAGTATATGGATAATAATAACAGTTATAGCGATAATAATAATAGTAATAAGAATAATAATAACAGTTATAGCGATAATAATAATAGTAATAAGGATAATAATAATAGTTATAAGGATAAAGGCAAGAGTAATACGGATAGCAACAATAGAATAAGGATAATAATATCAGTTACAGCGATAATAATAATAGTAATAAGGATTAATAATAATAGTTATAAGGATAAAGACAACAGTAATACGGATAGTAACAATAGAATAAGGATAATTATAACAGTTATAGCGACAATAATAATAGTTATAAGGATAATAATAATAGTTATAGCCATAATAATAATAATAATAATAAGGATAATAATAATAGTTATAAGGATAAAGACAAGAGGAATAGGGATAATAATAATAGTATAAGGATAATAATAATAGTTATAAGGATAAAGACAAGAGTAATAAGGATAGTAACAATACAATAAAGATAATAATAATGGTAACAAGAATAATAATAACAGTTATTGCGAAATAATAATAGTAATAAGGATAATAATAACAGTTATAGCAATAATAATAATAGTAATAAGGATTAATAATAATAGTTATAAGGATAAAGACAACAGTAATACGGATAGTAACAATAGAATAAGGATAATTATAACAGCTATAGCGATAATAATAATAGTAATACGGATAATAATAATAGTTATAAGGATAAAGACAAAAGGAATAGGGATAATAATAATAGTAATAAGAATAAGAATAACAGTTATAGCGATAATAACAATAGTAATAAGGATAATAATAATAGTTATAAGGATAAAGGCAAGAGTAATGCGGATAGTAACAATAGAATGAGGATAATAATAATAGTTATAGCGATAATATTAATAATCATAAGGATAATAATAATAGTTATAAGGATAAAGACAAGAGGAATAGGGATAATAATAATAGTAATAAGAATAATAATAACCGTTATAGCGCTAATAATAATAGTAATAAGGATAATAATAACAGTTGTAGCGATAATAATAATGGTAATAAGCATAATAATAAAGTTATAAGGATAAAGGCAAGAGTAACACGGATAGTAACAGTAGAATAAGGATAATAATAACAGTTATAGCGATAATAATAATAGTAATTAGGATAATAATAATAGTTATAAGGATAAAGACAAAAGGAATAGGGATAGTAATAATAGCATAAGGATAATAATAACAGTTACAGCGATAATAATAATAGTAGTAAGGATAATAATAACAGTTATAGCGATAATAATAATAGTAATAAGGATTAATAATAATTGTCAAAAGGATAAAGACAAGAGGAATAGGGATAATAATAATAGTAATAGGAATAGGGATAGTAATAGTAGTAATAGGAATAATAGTAACAGTTATAGCGATAATAATAATAGTAATAAGGATAATAATAATAGTTATAAGGATAAAGACAAGAGTAATAAGGATAGTAACAATAGAATAAGGATAATAATAACAGTTAAAGCGATAATAATACTAGTAATATGGATAATAATAATAGTTATAAGGATAAAGACAAGAGGAATAGGGATAGTAATAATAGGATAAAGATAATAATAACAGTTACAGCGATAATATTAACAGTAAGGATGATAATAAGAACAGTTATAGAGATAATAATAATGGTAATAAGGATAAAAATAACAGTTGTAGCGATAATAATAATAGTAATAAGGATAATAATAGTAGTTATAAGTATAATGACAAGAGGAATAGGGATAATAATAATAGTAATAAGAATAATGATAACAGTTATTGCGATAATAATACTAGTAATATGGATAATAATAAAGTTATAAGGATAAAGGCAAGAGTAATACGGATTGTAACAATAGAATAAGGATAATAATAACAGTTATAGCGATAATAATAATAGTAATAATAAGGATAATAATAATAGTTAAAAGGATAAAGACACGAGGAATAGAGATAATAAAAATATTAATAGGAATAGGGATAGTAATAATAGTAGTAGGAATAATAATAACAGTTATAGCGATAATAATAATAGTAATAAGGATAAAGGCAAGAGTAATACGGATAGTAACAATAGAATAAGGATAATAATAACAGTTATAGCGATAATAATAATAGTTACAAGAATAATAATAACAGTTATAGCGATATAAATAATAGTAATAAGGATAATAATAACAGTTGTAGCGATAATAATAATGGTAATAAGCATAATAATACAGTTATAAGGTTAAAGGCAAGAGTAATACGGATACTAACAATAGAATAAGGATAATAATAACTGTTATAGCGATAATAATAATAGTAATATGGATAATAATAATAGTAATAAGGATAAAGGCAAGAGTAATACGGATAGTAACAATAGAATAAGGACAATAATAACAGTTATAGCGATAATAATAATAGTAATATGGATAATAATAATAGTAATAAGGATAAAGACAACAGTAATACGGATAGTAACAATAGAATAAGGATAACAATAACAGTTATAGCGATTATAATAATAGTAATAAGAATAATAGTAACAGTTATAGCGACAAGAATAATAATAATAAAGAAAATGATAATAGTTATAAGGATAATGACAAGCTGAATAGGGATAATAATAATAGTAATAAGAATAGTGATAACTGTAATAGTGATAATAGTAACATTTATAGCGATAATAATAATAGATATAAGTATATGAATAACAGTTATAAGGATAAAGAGAAGAGTAATACGGATAGTAATAATAGAATAAGGATAATAATACTGGTTATAAGGATAAAGGCAAGAGTAACACGGATAGTAACAATAGAATAAGGATATTAATAACAGTTATAAGGATAAAGAGAAGAGTAATACGGATAGTAATAATAGAATAAGGATAATAATACTGGTTATAAGGATAAAGGCAAGAGTAATACGGATAGTAACAATAGAATAAGGATAATAATAACAGTTATAGCGATAATAATAATAATAATAATAATAATAATAATAATAATTAAAAGGATAAAGACAAGAATAATACGGACAGTAACAATAGAATAAGGATAAAGACAACAGTAATACGGATAGTAACAATAGAATAAGGATAATAATAACAGTTATAGCGATTATAATAATAGTAATAACTATAATAGTAACAGTTATAGCGACAAGAATAATAATAATAAGGATAATGATAATAGTTATAAGGATAATGACAAGGGGAATAGGGATAATAATAATAGTAATAAGAATAGTGATAACTGTAATAGTGATAATAGTAACATTTATAGCGATAATAATAATAGATATAAGTATATGAATAACAGTTATAAGGATAAAGAGAAGAGTAATACGGATAGTAATAATAGAATAAGGACAATAATAACAGTTATAGCAATAATAATAATAGTTATAAGGATAAAGACAAGAGTAATAGGGATAGTAACAATAGAATAAGGATAATAATAACAGTTAAAGCGATAATAATACTAGTAATATGGATAATAATAATAGTTATAAGGATAAAGACAAGAGGAATAGGGATAGTAATAATAGCATAAAGATAATAATAACAGTTACAGCGATAATATTAACAGTAAGGATGATAATAAGAACAGTTATAGAGATAATAATAATGGTAATAAGGATAATAATAACAGTTGTAGCGATAATAATAATAGTAATAAGGATAATAATAGTAGTTATAAGGATAATGACAAGAGGAATAGGGATAATAATAATAGTAATAAGAATAATGATAACAGTTATTGCGATAATAATACTAGTAATATGGATAATAATAATAGTTATAAGGATAAAGACAAGAGGAATAGGGATAGTAATAATAGCATAAAGATAATAATAACAGTTACAGCGATAATAATAACAGTAAGGATGATAATAAGAACAGTTATAGAGATAATAATAATGGTAATAAGGATAATAATAACAGTAATAATGATAATAATAACATTTATAGCGA